>CAJNSZ010000355.1:48472-66943 GCA_905329745.1 Rotaria sp. Silwood2 | reverse complement strand
TCATATTTTATGCAGACTATCTGATATTTGTGGATCTTATAGCTCCTAATGGGAACAACTTAAAATTTATAGATTTATATCATTTTGTAGAGCACATTTTGCTGCATCTATTGTTAGTATTTGACGAACTCTGAACCAACCCTTTTGAAAGCAAAAGCACAGGTTTATTAATTACCAGGATATTCGTAAAAGTCGTTAAGGGGTGTTCACAAGATCATTCGCTGACAGCCCTCTAGTTAACCCTTTCTGCCAAAGTAAATATAGAAAAATATGCGCCGAAAAATGGGCTTTCAGAATATATAACTTTCATACAATTCCATAGGGTGGCAGATTTTGACTCTTATCCGGCGGGTCCTTTTCAATAATTAATTAAGTTATGCATAGAAATTAAAAACTTGCATGAGAAATATTCACAAAAGCTACTACTTCAAAACTTATTTCTTAAAAGAAAATCGACAACTAATCTTATAATAGATAAGAAACCAAAAGATATTAGCTGTGTAAGTACAGACGATGATAAACGAGTAAAATTAAAGCATATCATAAAATAAACAAAAGATTTGTTTGTCTACAATGACAAATAACATGATTATTTAACTAGGCTTCTATGACTGCAGTAATAATGAACAGTAAAACTAGACGATAAACTGATGCAAACATTCAGAGAATTAGAAACAGTCAGATGATGTGTTGTTGATTAAATTTGCAAAAGACTTTGTCTTTATGCTTGACAATGGTGAAGAAAAAAGATTCATTTTGTATAAAATTCTAGATTCATAAGTACACAATTTGATTGTACGAGATATTTATCATACAGTTTATCATTTATAATATTATTACAAGTATGAATATCACACATAATTTATTTTAAATTCGAATCTTCTAATAGAAACTCAACAGTTAAAAATGGTTTGTCTTTTTTCAAATTCTTTTTATATCACAATTACAATATCTAGTGTGATTATTGTTAAAACAAGATCTGAAAATTATATTATTTTAGTTTCAAAATATTTCATAATAGACAGTTTGGAGTTTTAGATGATGAATCATAATATATTGTGCTAAAAGAATGAAAATTTCTATTTTCTATTTTGCAAGAACATAGAAGAACATGTTTGAAGCAAATTTGAATTATATCTCTTTCTTCTGTAAGGAAGCTGGAAATTATTTTGGATCATCAGAAACTTGATGCAATATACAGGGTGGGCCAAAAGTAACAGGAAAATTCTTTGTTCTGATTTTTTCTTTGCACATATTCAGTTAAATCTCATATTTTCACCGCATATACTAAGTTGTATAATCCAAAGATATAGGATATGATCAGTATTTACGTGTATAGTATTTTGTTCAGAAGCGTTCAAATACAGGAATGTCAAAAGTAAGAAAACAAGTCTGAGTTCCAGCAAAAGAACTAGAAAATGACACAAACAATAATAAGTATATGTGAAATCCTTTTAACAGTGAGCTTTTTCATAAAAATTGTTCAATGTATTCGCCCTCTCAGTCTTTGAAAAGTTACAATCGCTCAGATATTTATTCATACACTCGTCGACATAATTCCACTGGCAAATTTTGTCTTATTTATACGGTTTTGGACAAATTCCTACATTGAGATACTGCATCTTTCAATTATATCATCCAGCATATGCAATACAAATATGAGATTTAACTAAATATCTACAAATAAAAAATCGAAAAAATTACTTGTCCTGTTTCTTTTAGCTCACTCTGTATTTAACGACAAAATACATATTGAAACTCATTTGAGTACGCATTTAAAATTCTGCTGCTGCTTAAAGTAGACTACTTTTGATATATCTATTTCATTTTTAATTGTTTGCAATAGAACAAGAACAAAGCAATAATTCATACAATTGAGTTCGAACAATACATAATTATGTAATTCCTTATGATTTCAAGATTTTGCTAGTTTAACACAGTTCTACTATGTGATAGAACATCAATAAGTAGCTAGACATATAGAATCCAGCATTGTCTCTTACAGAAAGGATGTCTATTTTGCACATAGCTGACCATTAGTAAATTAGATGTTGAAAAACGAGTGCATTAAACGCTGAATTTTTTCGTACCGTTTTTTATGATATGTATGATTATATAAGATATGGTTTTTTTTCTCTCGTTCTCTCGCCATTGCCCATCGTCGTCGTCGATGATGCGAGAACATACCGACTGTTCGGACCTGATATAGAATATCGCATCGAGTAAGAATAGTAATGATATAGTAAAGAAAAGAACGACGAAAAGAAAGAGCATTGCTTTTGACCCGAGACGAGATTGAACACTCTCTGTATTTGTGTGTGTGTGCAAGATAACCATTTATTCATATACGTGAACAGAGCAGACGCTTGCGTTCACATATAAGCGCGTAATAACTATTTCTTATTCATTCAAACAATGAGAAAAATGTATATTGGTCCGGTGTGTAGGCGTTATTGGCAATGGTATTTTCTATTAAGTGCTTTGTTTCTATTCGATCTTATTGGTAAATATCTAGTTGAGAATACATTTTAAATCTGTATAAATTCTTTTGTGAAAAATAATTTTAGTCTCTGTCCACAGTCAAATTGATGCGTCTACATCTTCATCACTTTTAAATGTAAATCCTATTCGACGTCGTCGTCCACCTTCTTCGTCAGCTCGTCGCCCTCCCACTGGTAGTTCATTAACACCTGATTGTGATCATGGTGGATGTTATCCAGCTACAGGAGATTTATTAATCGGTCGAACAGCTAATCTTTATGCTAGTTCAACTTGTGGTCTTCGTCGTCCTGAGCGTTATTGTTTTATTGGAAATTTAAAAAATGTAAGTTGTGATGTATGTGATGTTAAAGCTGCAAATAAATCTCATACAATTGATCAAATTGTTGCACGATCGCCTGGAGATCTTAATAAACATACTCAAGCATGGTGGCAAGCTGAAAATGATCGTGAAAATGTGACTATACAATTAAATTTAGAAGCTGAATTTGTTTTTACACATTTAATTATGAAATTTCGTACATTTCGACCAAAAGGTATGATTATTGAAAAAAGTGTTGATTTTGGAAAAACATGGAAAGCTTATGCTTATTTTGCTGCATCATGTGCAACACAATTTCCCTATGTGCCAACAATACCAATACAAGATCAACCTTATTGTGAAAGTCGATATTCAGATGACACACCATCAACAGGCGGAGAAGTAAACTTTTAACTTTATGTGTTAGATTAATAAAAGAGAAAAAAAAAAACTTCTTATTTCAGGTTGTTTTTCGTGTACTTTCACCAAGTACAATTGGTAATCGTGATCCTTATTCACCAAGTATTCAAGAATTAATAAAAATTACAAATTTACGTATTAATTTTACAAAATTACATACACTTGGTGATAATTATTTAGATAATCGACAAGAAACAACACCAAAATATTATTATGCTCTATATGAAATGGTTGTACGTGGTTCATGTTCATGTTATGGCCATGCCAAACGATGTATACCAACTGAAGAAGAATTGAAAGGAAATATTACAACTTCGGGCAAAGTATTTTTTGTTTAATTTCTTCTTGTTTATCATTAATCACCTATAAATTAAGGTTTATGGTCGATGTAATTGTACACATCATACCGAAGGTTTAAATTGTGAACGTTGTGCGGACTTATATAATGATCGTCAATGGCGTCCAGCTCGTATAGGACAACCAAATCCTTGTCGCCTTTGTGAATGTCATGGTCATGCTAAACGATGTCGTTTTGATCCAGTTCGATATGCACAAACAAATTATACATCAGGTGGTGTTTGTGAAGATTGTGAACATAATACAATTGGTCCACGATGTGAATTTTGTAAAGATCTTTTTTATAAAGATAATTCTTTACCAATAACAGATCCACATGTTTGTAAACGTAAGTTAAAAGAAAAAATAATTAAAATATTTATTTGAATTTATTTAGCATGTAATTGTGATGCATCTGGAACAAGAAATAAGGGTAGTTGTGTTCAATATGATGATTCTCGTTTGGAACTTCATGCTGGTCAATGTATATGTAAAGAATTTGTTGAAGGACAACGATGTAACAAATGTAAAGCTGGATATTATAATCTTGATTATAATAATCCACAAGGATGTCAAGGTATTTATCAATGACTATTGAGATGATGAAAAGTAGAATAGTTTTCTTTTTGTTTAGCTTGTGATTGTCATCCGTATGGTATTATTGATAAACAATGTGATACAATAACTGGTATGTGTCAATGTAAACCAAATGTTATTGGACAACGTTGTGATCAGTGTCAAGTATATTAATAAAATTTGAACGTGTATTATTTTAAATAGAATTTTATTATAGGATAATCATTATGGTTTACATGAAAATTCTCCGGAAGGTTGTCGACCATGTTCATGTCATCCAGGTGGTTCTTATTCGCTTCAATGTGATATAAATACAGGTCAATGTCCTTGTCGAGAAGGAATGATTGGTCGACAATGTGATACACCAGCACCAGGTACTTATTGTACGGGTTTACAATTTTTTACATATGAAGCTGAATTAGCTCGTGTAGAAGAAAAAGTATGTTGAATAATGAAATTTATACTATTAATATTAGTTATTTTTTTAGAAATCAATTATATTTACATATGATAATCCAAATGAACAACGTTCATGGACAGGTACAAGTATTGTAAGAATTTATGAAGGTGGTTTTATTGAATTTGATATTTATCATATGGCTCGTAGTGGTCTTTATAGTTTAATTGTTCGATATATGTCTGCTGTAAGTACTGATTTGACTAATTAAAAATAGCTAATGTTTTTTTGTTTTTTGTTTCATATAGCCGAAAACATGGGAAGATGCACGTGTTGTTGTCATATCACAAAATCGTACTCAGCCAAATATAACATTATGTGGTAATCAAACGTATGAACAAGAACAAACATTTAAATTATCAATCAGTATGTAGATAAATACATATTTAAAAAAAAATAGACTAAATGAATTTTTTTTTATTTCATTGTTCATTTAGATAAAACATTCGAAGAATTAACAAAACCATTATGTTTAAATGAAAATGAACATTATAAATTACAATTACAATTAAGAAAATATGGTCATGGAGATAATCCACGTGATCAAGTCATTAGTATTGATTCGGTATATTAACTAAATAAAGAAAAAAGAAAATGTTTTTTTTTTTTTATTTTAAAATTTTTTATTATTTAGATTGTATTTGTTCCAATCATCGAAAAAATCGATATGTTTAAAAAACAACCATTATTATTGAATGATTACGAAACTAAGCAATGTAAACAATTAGCCTTAGCTGTTACACAACCAGTTGAATTACCTGAAGTATGTAAAAAAATTATATGTGGTCTAAATGCAATGACGATTGGACGAACATTACGTAAGTCTCATTGTTTATCTGATAAAAGAAAAACTTCTTTTATTTTTTTAATTTAAAAAAGCATGTGATTGTGATCCAACTGGTTCTATAAATACACAATGTAATCCAATGGGTGGTCAATGTTCATGTAAACCATTTGTTATGGGCACTAAATGTCATTTATGTGTACCTGGTAGTTATCATTTTTCACCAGATGGTTGTACAAAATGTAATTGTCATAATATGGGTGCATTAAATAATTTATGTGATGTTGTTACTGGTGCTTGTTATTGTCGACCGAATGTATCTGGTCGTGATTGTAGTACATGTTCACCAGGTTTTTGGAATTTTCCATCATGTCAACGATGTGAATGTAATGGTCATGCAGATATTTGTGAACCAGATACAGGTGTTTGTATTAATTGTCGAGATTCAACATCTGGTGATCATTGTGAAAAATGTGCCGATGGATATTATGGAGATGCTAGATTAGGTTCGACACAAGTTTGTAAACCATGCATGTGTCCAGGTAAACAAAAATTTTCAGAGAGAAGAAAACAAGAGAAACCTATGTCTTGATTTTCATCTTAAATAGGAGGTCCTGGTTCCGTACAACAATTTGGTGATTCATGTGTACATGAACCATATACTCAACAAGTAGTCTGTCGATGTCGTCCAGGTTATACAGGTCCACGATGTTCACAATGTGCTATAGCTTATTATGGTTCACCAACAGAACTAAATGGTCAATGTCAACCCTGTTCATGTAATAATAATATAAATGTTGATGATCCTGAGTCATGTGATCGTCGTACGGGTTTATGTCGTAAATGTTTATATAATACAGGTGGTCCTAATTGTGAAACATGTCGAGCAGGTTTTTATGGTGATGCACTTGGACCAGATAAATGTATTCCATGTGATTGTGGTATTGGTGGTATACCAGATCAAATATGTAATAGTCGAACAGGTGCATGTCTATGTAAAGAACATGTTGAAGACACAAAAACTGGTCGACGTTGTTCACAATGTGTAGATAGTTATTGGGGTTTAGGTCGAGGTTATTGTTCAGATTGCAAATGTGATCCTGATGGAAGTGAATCGCCAATATGTGATAAATTTACAGGACAATGTCGTTGTAAACCAAATCGAGGTGGACTTCGATGCGATCAATGTCCACCTGGAACTTACGGTGATCCAAATGCATGTCAACCATGTCAATGTTCAAATGATGGAGCAGTTAGTTCTGAATGTGATCCTCAAACAGGTCAATGTACATGTAAACCAGGTGTTACAGGACAATTATGTGATCGTTGTGCTCGTGCTAAATATGGTGTTGTACCTTATTGTTCTACATGTGGTGCATGTTTTACTAATTGGGATACAATTATAAATGATGTAACTCGTCAAGTTCAAATATCAATTGATCGTCTTAGTTCAGTTGAAATTCGTCAACTTGAATCAATATCAAATGGATATTTATTTGAACAAATTGATTCATTACTTGATCAAGCACAAATTTCTCTTGGACTTAAATATACACAAAATGAACTTGATCCATATCGTTATAAATATCAAGCAATAACTGATCGTATTAATCGTCTTGCTTCATTATTAACTGATGAATTTCAACCAGAATTTCTTAATCAAACAAAACGTTTTCATTTTGAAGAAGATTTATCACATTTAACAAATACAATAAATGGAACATATAAATTAATTGATTTGTATAAAATGCAATTTGATCGTGCTAAACATGCAAATTTACAATCAGCCGGTATAAGTACTCAAAAAATTGAACAAGAATTAATTGAAATAAAAAATCAATTAATACAATTAATAAATTTAAGTAATCAACAACAAAGTAAATTACTAAAATTAAATCAAACTATCATGGCAAATAATGAAGAACATCGTTTAAGAAATCAACAAACACAAGAACAAATAAAAAATTTAACACAAACTTATGATGATATTTATGAAAAATATATTACTAAAGTAAAAAAAATGCTTTTTTATTTTTATTTATTTGTTTTTTTTTGTTTAATTTTTATTAATTTAGGGAAATGTTAGTGAAATTTTATGTGGTTCACGTGGTATTCAAAATAATCAATGTTCAGTATGTGGTGGCGAAGGATGTCAGGGAACATGTGCTAATTCATCATCACAATGTTCATCAAGTATTCATGGACAATTAAATGAATTAAGTACTTTAATTGATTCAACACAGAATGAACTTTCAACAAAACAAAACGAAACAAATCTTATTTATGCACGTCAATATGAATTAGAAAAAGATATAACATTAATATTAAATGAAATCATTCGTGAACAACAAACATTTTCATCATTTAATGTAACATTAAATGAAACAAGTTTTAATATTGATTTAATTCAACAACAAATAACAAATTTAACTGACAGTTTATATGATAGAAAACCAGCTGATGTTAGAGAAATAATTGATCATATATTAACTAAAAAAATTTATTTAACATCAAATAATTTAGAAGAAAGTATTAAAGATATTCGAGCATTAGTTGAACAAGCTCAAAAAAGTAGTCAAACTGGAAATGAATTAGAAAAAATGCGTGATGCTGCATTTAAATTAAATCGAGCAAAAAATATTGAAAATGATGTAACAACTTATGTCAGGTAATTTATTAAATGAAAAAATTAAGAATTTCTTTTTACTAATAATCATCTATATGAATAGTATTCACTACAGAATAATTACTCATATTAAATGATAAAATGTGAAGAATCTTAAACGATACGAATGTTAGAAGTTATCGTTTAAAGTTGATTATTCTTAAAGTTCATGACTTCGATTTTAAACACTAGAATTTTAATTGCTATAAAAAAACCTTAGAAGAAAAATATTTTCCAGTATAAACATAATATATCAGTAGCGAAATATGCTGTTGGACAAGCATAACAGTTCTTTGGCAATAGAGCTAACGTTGAGTATGTACTGACATCGAGCTGTTTGATCTCGCGATTAGCAGCGTAATCTAGGAAATCATTGATGGTAGAACTAGAATTAATTCTCTATTAGAGATGATAGGTGGGGGGGGGGGAGGGGAGGGATACGCCGTTCCCAAAAATAGTTGACTTTCTGCCAATTTTTTACAGCTTCAAGATAGCTATGGACAGAAACCGGATTTAGAAATACCATTTATCTTTCTCTATCAGAACATGAAATAAAAATAAGCAGACAATGCCGCTGTAAGGTGAATAAAATTGAGGCAGGTCTTGGAAAAGGGACGACCTAGTGTCAGGTCATTTGTTGTTGGAGGCATCAGGTCACAGTGGACTTCGTTCTTTCCCCTCCATCACCGCTGCTAGCACTTCAAGAATAAAAATAATCTAGGCGAGAATTTTTAACTCCTTTCATCCCTAAAAATGTCGACAACCAAACAGGCCGATACCTTACGATTTTCAAAACAAATTCATAGGAGACAGTGTAAGTGATGACGATTAATAGTTTTTTTCTTTTTCCTGGTAGTACGGCAAAGACTGTCGATGCAGATGTAACATTCGGCCTGATCTACCCTTGGCTATGACAATGCTTGGGATCATCTCATAGATTTGAACCATGTTTATTGATCTATTAGCAATTAATAAAAAAAAAACTCAATTACAACCATGAGCGAAACATGGTGAAATCAATACCGAGACTCAATCTTTTCGTGTTCTCTGTACCTATTTATTGTAGTTATAGTCACCGTTCAGATATGATCACGATGATATTTTACATAATAAATATTTTGATTAGGCCTAGAACACTTCCCAATTCTATGAACTGTCTATTTTCCAAGAACTTGATAAAGTGATCAGTAAAGGAGGAAAGTTGCTATGGCCAGCTAGTTACGTTACCAGACAACTACTAATGGATCTGTTCCCAGTTACCGGGTAACGAAAACCTGAAAAAATGAGCGTGAGCTGTACACGCCACTATTGACTAATCACACTCCAGGTACTTGTTTTCCAGCTTTTGGAAAGACAAAACATATTGATGTTCGGGCCAAATAAAAGAGGACCTCAAATAATCTCATGACCGACTCGAACATCAATATGTTTTGTCCTTACAATAGCTGAAAAACAGCTTCCTCGAGTGTGATTAGTCAGTAGTGGGGTGTACAGCTCACGCTAGTTTTTACAAGTTTCCGTCATCCGTTACTTGGTAATGGAACGGTAACTGACCTCCCCTAGTTCCTGTCAATGAAATGGTTGGACAGATTAGTTTCTATCAAAGAACTATTTGAACAGTTCTCAAGATCGAAACTAACATGAAACTGTCCTAGGCCTAATTTTCACTAACAAAAAATCGACAATATACAGAAAAGAACAAGCAAATCTGTAGTAAATTTCTCCCAGAATAAAATGCTATGACCTTCTATTATGCCTTATGATTAATCACGGATGTTAATATGATATTCAAGATGAGAAAAGATATCATAGTAGAAGTACGACGGGAAGGAAGACATAGCATCTCAAAAAGTCTGAGATCAGAGAAGATTCTTAATTTTGCAATTGACACTATAATCTATTTATAGTGAAACTTCTTCTCTCGTTAAGATTTAATAAATATCTTGATTTATGTAATTTACTTGAATAGATCACATAATGATCAAGCAAATGGAATAAAAATACTTGATAACGTTATTGATAAACTTGATAATGAAACTACTGAATTAAAACGATTAGCAAGTGAAACAAATCGTCATATTGCAGAACTTAAAACAGCTGTTATTCAAGTAAATTATAATTTCCTTTCTATATCAAAATGGTTTTTTTATATTTTTTTCTCTACACATTTTCTAGACATCTGATTTACTTGATAAATCCGAACAAAATTTAAATGCAACACGTATACGTTTATTACAATTACAAGCAGCTGAACAAACTCTCAATTCAAGTATAAGAAATTCAATTGAAGTTATTGCTATTGAAACTGAACGCAATATGATTGAATTTCTTCCAAAATATTTAGATGATCTTACACAGGTTTTTATTTCAGTACAAAATTATAACATTAGATTTTTTGTTTTTATTTATATAGGATTTAAAAATGCTTAATGCATATTTTATAAATTATACACGTGATAAACAAGATTTACCAGCTGAAACTCGTTCAATTGCTGTTCGAGTACGAACATTAAATACAAATATGAAAGCATTACAACAAAAAGTTTCACAATATAGTGTAAAACTTAATGGTAAGATTATTGTTTAAAAGAGAAAAATAACTTGAATTATTTATTTATTTATTTAGATGCATTAAAAACGTTTGATACAAGTCGTCAAACAATGCCTAATGTTCAACAACTTGAACAATTACGTGATACAGCACGTAATACACGTGATTTAATTAAACAACGAGCCACTCATTATATTGATTGTTATCGAGTAGAACGATAAACTATCTTGATATTGCTTGTTTTTTCTTCTTTTTTTTTTCTTTTTTTCTTTACATTTTTTTTTCTGAAGTAAACTGTCAACTTTTGTTAACGATAAATTAGTTTTTTTTTTGTAAATAAAAAAATTGATGATTTGAATATTTCTACTAGTTGAACTTATTTTTATGTCCAATAATGGGTTAAGATATTAGTAGCTCTTAGATAATTAGATTTATTAAAAAAATTCATTCTTGCATTTTGTAGAATAAATATATTAAAATATTTATTTGCTTTTGGAATTTTATTTCATATTTTTGATGGAGTTTTGTTTTCGACAAATATTATGTATTGAAGGTATATCTACAAATTGAAAAAACAAACATGACTACAAATGACGTTTGTTGCCCAGTTATTCGATAGGAGAAAAAAAATCGCTCGTACGATTGCTTCAATCATTTGACTTTTTGTCTTATTACTCATGAAAATATAGTTATGCAGTCGCGTCATTTACTCTTTGTTTTAGCCAATCGAAATATAGGCTTTTTTTAATTAAATATGTATTAGACCAATTAAAAGGTAATGTTCATCATAGACATTATAAAATTTTAGATAGTTATAATGATATTGTTGGAAGTCATGCTCATGTTTTTTGTATTAGTCCATTTTCTTGATTTGTTTGTAAATGATATTGTCAACGAAAATGTGATAGGCATATTGTGGACCGATGTTAGGAATTTCTTTAGTTTACGTCCCCATATTTGCTTAACGATTATTGAATTACTATTGTTAATGAATGCAAAGTATGTACACAATCTTGTTTACAATTTTACGAATAAGAATCGTACTTCTATTGTACAGATCTTTTTTTTTTTGCTAACTTGTTAGAACTATCAAGATTTCCAAGCATAAAAATAGATATTTTTAGAAATTTTTCTTGATTAAAACGGAAGATAAAAAAAAACATATTAATTGTCATAATACAAATTTCCGTATCCATCTGCTAACTGTTTTAAACTAACAAAACAAATGAAAACTCAGGTAGATATTTGTTAATTTCTTTATCGTGAGTAATGCTGTAATAATATTCAGTAACATGCGATACATGGATATATTCTCAAAATGAGTATTAACCCGTAGACAATGGAAGAACCGTATATAGCCAACTGTTGTGGATAGGACTACAACTGTCTTGCCTGTGCTTCTTATGATATTATTATAATCTGTATCCTATTACAGAACATGAAACATCTCCTTTTAGTGTAATGTGACACTGCCGCCTGTTGTGTAATCATTTCTCTTTCTTTCTGTGGACAACATTCAGTCCTTGAAAAAAAAAAAAATGAACTTTTCAGTCAAAAGAGTAGTAGCCCCATTTTAAAAGATTTTAATAAAAGTTTTATTATAATACATTTGACGTGTAGCGTCTGGTTATATAATTTAATCCTATGAAAAGAAGAAAACTGGCAAAAGGATGAGTATATTCTGAATGTAAATTTTACCTTGTCTTTTGCAGACAAATAAACATGAATATTCGTCAGTTTATATTTAACCTTGATGAATAATTCAACGTTTGTCTTACAAACAATAAATCACGAACATTTTTACATAAAAACATCTTTTTTTTTTTTGTTTTTATATATTCCAATAACATTTCGTTAAGATTAATTTTTAGATATATATACATCGTAATTCAATTGTCGTAGGATATTTTTTAAATTTGTAGATTAAAATAAAGAATACGCATTGTACTCTTTTGACATAAATAAATGACTGCTTTTGCCGATAAATGAAAGCCACGAGTGTCAGTCAACGAGCAACTTAATTTCCTATATTTTTTATCTTCATATCTTTCTTGCTTAGATCGTATTTTGTCATCGGCCCTAACCCATAAATAACAAGTGCATGCAGCTGTTTCCATACAGTATTTTATTTTTATTTTTTCAGTCGACACATAATATATAAGAATAGTTGATGACAAAAAATAGATTTCGTCATACGCCATGTCAACTTAATTCCCGAATGAATGAAATCTAAATTACAGACAATGATTTCTGTTAAGCGTTAGCTATTTGAGAAGAGAAATCAGCTTGTATATTATTTGAAATATATACAATGAATAAAAATAATAATAGAATATTATCTCAAATGTCATCAATTTGAAAATAGATCCATTAGGTTAATGTTACTTTGAAAAAGTACATCACTAAAAGAATCTATATTAAATCATATTTGAACTTTTATCAGGTAATACAGAAGTCAACATTTTTAATTCATTTATATAAATAATTATTTTGTAAATATTTTTTTTTTTTGATAATATTTACTATCTCAAATATACCAATTAAATATAATGGAATATGCATTGTATTAGGTGAGTTGGCAAAGCATTTTTTATTTTTTTTAAATAATATTTCGTAAAAAAATTCGGCTAATTGTTTTTAAAACTAATTATAATTTCTATATTTCTAAGTTTTTCTCATTGCTTTATTTATTATTTTTTTTTCTTTGAATAATTATCTCTTTAATTTCATCTGTATTTTTAAAGTACCTTACATATAAAGAAAAATTAATAATGTCATCTACAATAAAAGAAAAGTATATCACTTTCATTAGAAAAAGTACACTAATTTAGCATAAGCAGAATTCTATTCTTCAAAGAATTCTTTTTTGTTAAGTAATTAAAAACTATTTAGAATATTGACTTGAACTTTATAACTTTTATTATTGTAAATTTTTTAATATCAAATATCAGTAAAATGTTATTTTTTTTCAAATAAAATAATATTTAAGCCGTAGTTTAATAAAATGAACATTTTCAAAAACATTTTTAATGGTATGATATTAGACCTTAGGTAACATATATTTTGCTAGCAAGTTCAGCCTCAGTGATGCACTTGATTTATGGTTTCGAAACAATGATTCTTTGCGATAATTTAGGTACTCATTAATTTGACATTTAGTTTACAATTGAATGAAACAATTTCTGTTAGGGACAAATGGATGTAAACATGTATCTGAGAGTGAGAATATTTTTCTCGCGTTACTTTCTAGAACTTTTGCCGAAGTGGTTCTTGTTAAGATGACAAAATTATGCAAATGTTCCTAATGACTCTATAGTAATGATGTTATTTTTGCCAGTTCTTTCCTATGTCATGTAAAAACATTCTAGATTTATTTATTAGTTCAAGGTTTTATATAGGTGTCGCTGGTAATAAATGCGTCTGCTAATGGTCGCAAAAAAGAAAGAAAGCTTTTTAAGTTAAGTTCCTCTAACAACATATCATAAGTGTGTCGCTAGTCGTTGATATTCTTGTTTTAATAACAACATATATATTTACTATTTTTTAAGAAATAAACTTGATCAATAACTAATTGAAATATGTTCGAATAAATAATTAGTTCTCTCTAATCATAATTGTTCTCGATATAAATACAAAGAAAATAAAAAGTTTTTTCTTTTAGTTGTTTATCATTACTCGTTGTTTGCTAAAGCCAATCGTGACAAAGCAGACAACCGTTCTCCATTACTTTGGTTTTTTGTTTCTTTGCAAAAAAAACAGCTGCATATCTCGGATACGCTCGACAGGGTTAAGTACTTATGTTTTTTGTATTTTTTTTTTTTTGTCTGTATTTTATTCTTTCTTCCTTTTATTTGAATATTTTCTAATCGATTGCTTACGTTTTTTTTTCTATGATTCAGATAATAACAATAAGAAAGGAAAAACAAAAAAAAACAACAGCATAAAATTTGGTGATTTAAATTGAATAGCATCACGAAAAAATATATTATTGTTGGTAAGTTCATCTATTTACATATATTTCTTTTTTGTGTAACTGAATATTTCATCATCGATAAAAAAAATAAAAGAATAAGTAGTCGTAAGTCCAATGTCATCATAATTCAAGAGGCATTTTAATTTTTTATTTATTCTTGTATCGCAAAAATTATTTTCTGTTTGACATTCCACATAGACATTTTATTTTAATACAAAATGAAAATGTAAGAACGAGAAAAACAAGAAAAAACCTAACTCTTTTCATATGTTTTTTTTTTTTAATTCGACGAAAGACAAATATCAAAAGTACAATCAATATTCAGTTGAATGATTATGTCATGTGACGTTAAAAGAAACATTGAAAAAAATCACTGAAAAAAAAGAAACCGATAAAGTACGAATGTACAAAAGAATAAAAAGACATTAAAAATCAAGCATGTTTTGTAGATTTTATCTTCGAAGTGCAAGTTTCACCTTTGATTGTTAAGTTAGGACAAGTACTCATGTTTATTCATGCAGAGAGGCTTATACAACGTCGACATATTATGCCCTTTTTTTTCTTTGCTTTCAGTGAAGATATGATCAGAAAATAAAGAATAATTATAATGATGAATATGAGTAGTAATACCTTTTTGAAGGCAGTTACTTAATCACATATTCTCAAGAAAGAATATCTATCTTGACAGCTTTGTTGTGATATTCGAGTTAAAGTTAGTATTTTTATTCAATGAAACGGGTCAATTGTGATAATCACGAAAAATAGAAAGCAAACTTTTGTTCTTTAATACTTATTGATGTACTGCTTTGCATATTTTTTTTCTCAACAACGTTGTTTTTGACTTGTGTCAATTGGTAAAAGATAATTGTAGAGTATTTTTTATCCTTTGCTCAATATAAAATAAGTAATATTGATCCATTGACTAGTGTTCAGATAATGAAAATGCATAATGTCAAGAAATACATTCAACATAATCTTTCAATATTAATCGAAATATATTTTATAAGAAAGAATTTTGTAAAAAGAATAACAGATAAATAAATAAACTATGAAATAATTTTGATCATTCATGATATAATGGTTTTTAATAATAAATTCAATTCATACAAAACTAATATTTTTATCATTTGTTAAGTGCAATATATTTATCATCTTTTAATTTACATATAAAAGCTTCATAATATATATTAGATTTAATTCTCAATTTGCATTTTACGACACATGAATCAATTATAAATAACAAAAAAAAAATGCATCTTTCTGTTCTATAAGTCTCTTATTTAGCAGCATCGAGAAAAGTCGTTATCTTTTCAGAAGCACATTAAAGAAAAGTATATATATATATATTGCCAGGTACTTTATTGGGTCATGCCGACGTCATTGTGCATTCGTTCATAATTATTCATTAAACTATAGTTAATTCTTTATCATTCTTTTCCTTTTTTTTCTTTTCTTAAGAAGTAGACCGATAATCATGAATGCATAGCGTTAGAAAAGAAAATCTTCAAAGTTTATCATAGACAAAAGTGCTGGTGTTTACATATAGATTTACTTGAGTTTTTTTTTCAGGTATCACTTCATGATATAATACAAGATGACGTAGGTTCCTTTGTTTATTTGTGAAAAACAAAACATCCATTTTATTTTTGTCACTAACAAAAGATGACCTAATATGAAAAAAGTCTTCAGTAAACATAGGAAGGAAGAAGTAAACACTAAGTTTTATTAGTCGAAAGAGTAAAAACGCAAAAAAAAAAGCAGATAGGTTGTTTTTTCTTTCTTTTTTTACTTTTTCCATCGCAAGTACTCATACATCTACAGCTTCTATGATTGTGATAAAGTAGAGCAGAAACGAAAAAAAGTACCCAGCATTAGAAATAACCCTTATTTTTTTCTTTTTCTTTCCGTTCTTTTACCCTAGTAGCCAAACGGGTTTTATCTGAATACGACCGTGTCTACTGTTTATGTCATATAATTACAATCGTAAAATATAACTATGTAAACACTCATGCTTGTAATATAAACCTTTAAAAAAATCGTCTGACTAGACTACAATGGTCTATCTATTGTTATCTTTTTGTACTATTTACATATAATATTTCAAGTTAATAATATAATAGTATACAACAGATTTTCATTAAATATATGTTTCATTTCTCTTTTTTTTTCTTTTTTTTTCTTCATTATTTTGTTAAATAGTATGTTTCTTTTCTTGTTAACTATTAATTGCTTCATATTGAATACCATGTTTAGCATATTATTTGCTTTGCATCATTAGAGAATAAGATATTACATGAAAAGAAAAAACATATTTAGAAATATGTATGAGTACCCGAACTCTGTCTATGTCCTGACCTAAGTATCTTTCGCACTTTTCTTTTTCTATCGCATATTGTTTCTCTTCTATTTTTGAGTACTTATGTCCTTCTGTTGTTTTTCTTTCTTTTCTCTCTCCGTCATTCTTTCATTCTTTTAACTTCGACGTTACTCCTGTAATTTTCTGTCTTGCCTTCCTCGAGTTCTCTTCTTTCCGTCTCTCACTCACTTTATCATCCTTATCTTTTGAAAGGACCACATATATTGTCTTCCTTGACATCACTGTTATAAGGTTCAATCACTTTGTGATAATTATCATTCTTTTATCAAAATCACTTTCTTTTACCTTTAAACTATCTAACCAGATATTTATATTAGTATAGACAGTATAAAGTAAAAAAAGATGTTTATGCCATTACCATTAAGTACCGACAATCATCCTTATCAATCGTCGCTATCCAGTGGTTTATTTAGAACAAGGTGCGATATCATCTTTATAAAAGGAAACTAGACTTGTAACGAATAGTTTCGAATGCTTTTATTGTTATAATAAAATACAAAATCTATAGTTTTAATTTAATATTAAAATTTTTCGTTTTCTTTATTAGTTATCATTCAACATCAAAACGTCAATCACAAGTTAATGAACAAATTCGAGACAATAAACAATTTTATGATACAAAACTTGGAATAAAACGACGTTCAATTGGTTCATTTCCATCGATATCATCATTAAAAATGCAAAAACAAACAACAAATGAAATAGATGCTGGTATACCTAGTCGATTTTGCAGCGTTTGTGGAGACATAAGCACGGGTAAATATTATTCTTTATTTATAAGAAATAACCATTAAAAACATCTGTTTATAGGAATACATTTTGGTGGTAATAGCTGTGAAAGTTGTAAAGCTTTTTTTCGTCGATCTGTTCAATGTCTTCGTTTTCAAAATTATAAATGTTCTAATGATGGTAAATGATGCGTTCATGTTTTTCTCCTTTATCTATTTTTCTAAGAGGTCAATTTGACTTTCCTGCCTATTTAATAATTTATATCTTTGTTACTTTTCCAATTCACCAAGTACTAATTCATGACTTTTTTCGAGTAAAACAAAAGTAACAATGAATAATAGAGAAGAAAAAAACACGATAAATGATGTTGGGTTCTTAGTCTTCTACACGTGTTTATTGTTCAAATAACAAGAAAAAAAGCAAAGGTACAAAATAAAATATAATGATAATATATATGATAGAAAATTTTAAAAAAGAGGGAACTAATAGTATTTTAAGACATCCTGTCTTTAGTTAACATAAGAATAATTTTCTAGCGGAAATATATTAATAAAAAATAAAAATGAAGTCCTTGTAACATTTACAGATTCCAATGCAGCAACTATTGTATTATTTATACTTGTTGATAAGTTTTTTTTAATTCTATTTTATCGTACTTCTTGAGACTGCTCAGTACTTTGATATTTTTAGGTATTTAACAAGTGTAAATATACACCCCTGGGCAAAAGTCTCCCCCCCCCCCACCCTTTTTTTCGGCAAGGTTTTCCCTACTCCTAAAGGGACCAACCATGGTTTGGTCCGGG
>CAJNSZ010000355.1:37320-48436 GCA_905329745.1 Rotaria sp. Silwood2 | reverse complement strand
CCCCCCCACCTCTTTTTTCGGCAAGGTTTTCTCTACTACTATAAGGACCAAACATGGTGTTGTTCGGGCCGATTAGGAGTTATTCGGGTTCTCTTTTATTTGGCCTGAACAACACCATGTTTGTCTTTACAATAGTAGAGAAATTCCTGCTGAAAAAAGAGGTGGGGGGAAAGACTTTTGCCCAGGGGTGTACGTTCTCGTCTTTTGTGCATTGCATTTAATTCAAATTCCTTAGAAAGAAAAGAAAACAAAAGTAATCCACTTGTTTTTTAGAACAATGCCCGGTGAATACTTCAACACGTAAAGTTTGTCAGTTTTGTCGTTATACTAAATGTACAGCAATTGGTATGAAACCCAAATGGTAAGAATAAAAATTTTTTTTAATTTTTTCTTAATTTTTGATAAATATTCAATTAATATTCAATAGGGTTCTATCGGATCAAGAACGTGAAGAAAAATATGGCTCAAGACGAAAACGTTTTCGTGAAAATCGTACAACTGAAGAAGATCCAGATATTTATAAATATTTAACAAAAGAAGAAAAACTTCTTATTGAAGATATAGCACATGCATTATACCAATCTAGAGCGTAAATATTTTTTTTTTTTTGTTATTATTGGGAAATAAGGTCGTTTAGATATAATTATTTTCTATGTCACATTTCATCATAGATCAAAAAGAAAATGATATAAAAGATCATAATCATTTTTACTCTGTTATCGGTTAATCAGTGCGAATGTCTATATGACCCAAAAAAAAAAGAATTGAATATCATATATCAAGAAGAAAGAAAACACAACTAAATCAGTAATACAAAAATATCTTTTATATACTTTAGAACATATCCATTAAATTTTCCAACTCCATCAAGTTTATTTGAAAATGTGGCGAATTCAACAGTTGATAACACAAATGTACAATCACCAAATAATGAAAAACCACCAAGTGCACCAGCTAATCTTCTTATTGTACCAATTCAACGTCTTGTTTTATTTGCACGAATGCTTAAAGATTTCGATTTATTTTCTGAAGACGATAAAGTTAGTTTACTTAAAGGTTCAGCTATTGAAATAATGGTTTGTTCATCTAATACATTATTTAATCCAAAAACTCATACATTTACAAATTATTTATCGCGTGATCAACGTGCTGTTGTTGATGATCAAGTATTACCGCTTGATCCATTACTTATTAAATTATGGGGAGAAGACATATTTAATCGTACACGAAGTTTTTTAATATCAATGTGTAATTTACACGTTGATGAAGTAACATCAACATTATTAGCACCAATTATTTTATTTTCACCTGATCGTTTAAATATAAATGATCTTAATTTAGTTAAACGTTTACAAGAAAAATATGCGACTATCTTACGTAAATATATGAATTGGCGTTATGGTGTTGAACAAACAGAAAATATTTATCCTAAACTTTTACTTCAAATTGTTAATCTTCGTTCATTAAGTTTAGCACATGGTGAAATTATACAAAAATTTATGGCCACATCAAGTGTTAATCCACTGGTACAAGAAGTTACTCTTAAACCTGAAATATTAAATAAAACAGCAAGAGACAAAACTGGTAAGAAAAGAGAAAAACAACATATATTAAGTTTTTATTTATTTATTCTTTAGATTCATTTTCATTATCATCATCATCCCCAACCGATATTGAAATGACAGATTATGAAAAAACTCCATCTAATGATACTGAAAGTAATAATGGTTCAGATGAAGATGATTTTACGAAGAAAAAACTACGTTCGTCAATGGATGACAATTTTGATTATGACAATGAAGATATAGATGAATCAAATCCGCGTAATATATGGAGAAAAAGACGAAAATTATCCAATAATGAACAAATGCCATCTAGGATTCAAACAGAAGTCACAATAATTGAACCAACTAATTCAAATAATAATCAAATAAAAACACCTATTGATTATAAAAATACCGATAAATATCTGCAAACAAATTCTTTATATATGAAACCACATGATCATCAAGTACCAGCTGTTTTACCTGTACAACAAGATGATTTAATGACTATATCAAATAAGTTAGTTATAAAACAATAAAAAAAAAGTTTCTGTTCAATTAAAAATTTTTCGTTAATAGATATTCTATACCAAATCAATTTCGACAATTACCAGTAAGAAAACAATCATTAACAACAAGTCCGCATTCCATACAACAATATCAACAAATTTATCGAGCACATTCATCATCAACAAATGATCTTACATCATATGATTATAATCCACAATGTAAGAATTTTTTTATTTAAATAAAAAATTTTAATATTCAAAAAATGTATATATTTGCTTATTTATTTTTTAGCAAATCAAAATTATAATTCAACAATGATACCAACAACAGGACAATACTATGATGATCCAACATATGATAATTATCGTCAACATTATGTAGGTATATCAGCAGCTAATTATCAACAACAACAAAATGAACAACAATTACTTCTTCTTTCATTAGGTAAAAAACGACAAAAGAAAAATAAACAAAATTTTTTATTTTTATTTTTTTATTTCTCTCATTTAGCAAATAATCAAGGTCAAACATCACCAATTCAACCATTAACTAATCATGTTACAAGTCAACAGTCTCAATCAACAACATGTTTACCAGCAAGATCAACACTTGATGAAGATGAACAACAATTACTTAATGCTATTCATGCACATCCAAATAAACGAGATCTTGTACTTAATCTTTTACGACAAATGAATCAATCACCATCATTGGCAACCTCGCCAATTCATCAACAACAACAAACAAGTCCTTATTATAATCATCAACAACAACATCATTCAGATTTATCACCGAATTATAAATCATATAAAACACATTCATATATGGATCAAAATAATGAATAAATCGTAGTTTCTTATTCCAAAGATTTGTAAATATTCAAAATTATTTTTATTTTTCAAACATTGGACGGTGATCATTATTTTTATTTTTGCTTCGAATCTGAGTAAAATATCAGATTTTGATTAGTCAAAATTTGGATGAACATAAAATAAAACCGGAAAAAAGTAGTAGTCTATCTGTTGGCAAAGTAAAATTACCTGTTTACTTAAGGTTTTGTTTTTTATTTTATTTTAATTATATTTATCGGAATATCCTATTCTATAGTTGGTTTCTTTTCTACTTTCAAAGTTGAGCATTACTAGTGGCTTCATTGCATTGTGTTTATTATTTTTGTCTCGCTATTGTCTAGTGATGTTATATGTCATACATTCATTATTTTTCTCTCAAGATGATTTCTCTCAAGATGTTCATGATTTAGTTTTATTTTGTTTTTTTGGAATATATTTTTTTCTTTGTGTCTTAGTTGATTTTAGCATTTATGTGTTCGTGTAGTTTCGTTTAATTGTATTTATGGGCGGATTCAAATGATGACGCCAACGTTTGTTCTTTGCATTCATTTAAACACTATCAGGTTGAAAACTTCAACCGATGTGAATAAAAGTTTAAATATAAAGGGAAACTAATTATCTTATTATCTCGTAGGAAAATACTTGAAAATAACAAAAAAATAAATTAAGAAAACTAAATAGAATAATACTTGTTGACAAGGAAATAAAAAAATACCTTCACATTAAGCATTCTTCATTTGACGGAAGTTCATCAAGAACTTTCTTTGTTTTCAAATATTACAACGTCAGGAAATCAAACTGACACGGAGGCTATCATGAAAAAACAAAAAAATCATGCGTTTTTCAAATTATTCATACTAATTATTTATTCAATGACGAACATTTCAAGTAAAAGCCAACATTCCACACTTGTTGTGAAATTTATCTTTAAAGAATGACTATTTGTTTAAAAAAAAAGAAAAGAACGCACTATATTAAAACGTAAATTCTAAAGTTCATGTGGAGGTTGATAAAATAAATTTTTGTAGCTTACAGACAAAACAAAAACTTTATTAGTTGTTAAAGTTTTATTAAAGTGCGAATTCATGGAAGTAATTATTTTCATTTTTGTAGTGTGAACAAAGTCATTAACTTTATTATATTGCCGATACATTTTTAATGATGAGAAGTCATTTTATTATTTTTCTATTCAATGACAAGTACTTTGTTTTAATTTTATAATAAATATTGAGTACAATTATAAGGACTTGCAATTCATAAAAAAAAATTTACTTGATATTTATGTTCTACTAGAATTTTCATTCAAGTTTAAGTGCATTTGATAGATAATTATGTCTATGTCAATAATGACAATGTTTCCTTTTCTTCAGTCTAGGATCAACTATACGATTCATAGCCAAAAAGAAAAAATTATTTAAGCCAACTTTCTATATATATTCGAACAATTAAGACACAGATGGTATGAAATATGGCTAATGTGTTATACAGAATGACATATTTTCATAGCCTCTTTAAAATAAAAATGAAGGGACATATGCGGAATTATCTTTTATATTTTAAAATAATCATATTCGCAGCAGATATTTGATTTGGTAATATTTCTAGTGTGTGATTAATTTTAAGTTTAATTTTGAAAAAAAAAACTTTCTTTTGATTGTTTACTTTGACTTATTGAAACTATTGAATTTAAAAGAAATTCTGCCAGATAAAATAAAATAAATGTTAAATATCTTAAACTTTTTACCTGACATCATTCAATTATTTGACTGATACAGAAATTATCGAAAGAACGAAGGGCAAAATGCCGAAAGAACAATATGTCTATGGGGAACATTTCGGATAAACAAAAACCTGTATGAAAACGAGCGTTAAGTAGTTCAAAGAATTCTAAGTAGTCAAGAACATATTTTAAGATATCAATCGGTATTAACATTGTGACAGAGATCAAATATAAGTAATCAATAAGATCGATGCTACGTCATTCTTTCATTTAGCTACTGTAAATCAAAAATCATCTAACTTGTTTTTACAGTATTTACAACACCGTTATAATATCATTCGCCAATATTATCTTTACGGTGTTGAATAGCAATCATTTTCACTTGTTTTAGTCTTCCTCCTGAGTGTTCACGAAACTGTTCGTTCATAAGTCGTACTCATTCCATACTTAGTAGTGAGCGTTGTTTTAGTCAATCTAAACGCATATTCATCTGCTATCCATGAAAGTTGAGATTTATGTTAATTGACAAATGAAATGGCTAAAGATTTTGATTGCATTACGGCTGTTGAAACTGTAACAGCTTCAGCCAGAACGATAGAACTTTAATTACATAGTAGTTCTTCATGCAGCTCTTTGAAACGATTTATATTAAATATTACTCATCACTATTACTACTAGATAAAAATCTACACTACCAACATTATAAAAACCGAACGGTGGAATATACGTGATTAAAGTACCAATTTCTAGAAGACATCATTTGTTTCTATAGTTTTTGACTTCAGTATTTAATTTTCGACATTCTTTCCAGTAAATCAGATCCTTACTAGATCTATAGTGGATCCGGAGTGGTAACACTCAAAAGTGTCACTAACTAAGCGAGACAAGATCAAACTGAGGTATAGATATTTTCCGTACCTGTACATACAGAATCAGGCAACTTAAACAAAAACACGTACATAGTACTGATCGAATTAACGTTGGACACAAGAATTACTTGAAAGACATCACTCATATACAAAACAAATAATTTAATACGATTAAAAAAATGAAATATTAGAACGGAAACCGTGTAAGAGAACATGAAGTGTGATTTCGATCACAATGAAAGATTATCGTGATTTTGTTAAACTGTGAATGAAGAGGACGCGTACTCAGACATCGAAACACATTCCATACATGATCATTAAAAATCAACATCAAAATGCTATCTATCAACCACGGTCTTCCATCTGGAATCTCGCTGAGAAATATCAGAAATCATTTCTGTATTATTTATGATGAGTTATGTAAACTACCTGTACACAGTTCAAGGTCTACTATGAAAAGCTAGCTTAGATGGTTAATAAGCAGAAATGAGAATCAGCCTAACATGGTATATCACCATTCATGAGTAGTTCTACGACAGAAGATATGAAGAGTATCGTATACTCACTTTGCATAACCCTTGAAAGTTTATAGTTATCCTAATTACATAGTAGCAGGTGACCAATAGCTACTACCGTTATTTAGTAGTTAGTAAGCTATTCATAACCCACTTATATAGCACTCGATAACCTACAGATAACACTATTCTATACCTTTGACTCATCTATGAGCATCTTCCTCATACAGTAGTTGATGACTCAAGGATATCCCGTTATATGGTAGTCGACGACCTATAAATAGTCATGTTACATAGCCCATAAATAGTTGTTAATACTTTTATAAATATTGGTTAAGTTTTATGAATCTCTAACAAAAGTTTACTTTCATAGGAAAAAGTGCACTTTAACTTTACCTTTTAAAGTTTAAAGTACTACTTTAAACTTTAAAATTTAAAGTTAAGTTAAAGTGCCACCCCTAACTGGGATCACGACCAGGACCAAAAAGTAAAATTTTATTGATGTCAGAGCTAAAAATTGTAGTTAAATTTTGCATGGTTTTCAACGAAATATGATATAAATCAAATCAATCTAGACAATATTCGAAAGATATTGCCAAAAAAACTGACATTTGACAACTGAATTAGTTATAAATAGAGGCCTCCAGACGTTTCGTCGCTGTCATTCCGAACATCCTTCTTTGACACCAGATGTTTGGAATTGACATTTTAATCCTCCAACGGGTGTTCGGAAAAAAATTTAACGGATGTCCGTAACCAATAAAACGGATGTTCGGAATGAATTATGTTAGATAACAGAGTTACAAAAGATAGATGTTCGTAAACGAAACTACCAGATGTTCGGAACGCAAACATAGGGATGTTCAAGACAAAACAAATGACTTTCAAAACGAACTTAGATGTAGAGCTGTAGAGAAAGAAGAGTAGTTCTCATAATCTCTAAAGTGATAACTCGGAAAAAATAATAATATAAGAGTGAATAGAAGTTTGTAATCCAGTACACTTTCACATCTGTAACTATGTGTCTAACATACTATGTACGGTGCTGTGAAAGGAAGAGCGTTCCGAACATCGGTTAGCTAGAACTAAAGTGCTGCACTAATAAAAGAAGCAGATCTCGCTTCCGAACATCTCTATATTTTAATTACGAACACCTGATAGTTTTCTTTACAAACATCCGTTAAAAGTATCCAGTTTCTCACACAGAAATGTGTGTCACTGCCGTTTCGAACATCCGTTTTACTTCTCGATGATCGTTCCGAACACCCCTGTTTTTCTAATTACGAACATTCGATATTTCTATCATAAAAGTGGTGATTTTTTAAAGAAAACGGATGTTCGGAACGGACTACAACATTGGATGTCCGGAATGAAAAATAGTGACGAAACGTCAAAGTGCCAAAAATAGAATATTTAAGAACTTTTTTCGATTTAATGCGACTAAATTCTAAAATAGTTCTCTCTATGCCGAGACCGGGACCATTGGAAAAAAAAATTACCGGGACCGGGACTAAAAAACTTTGGTCCCGCACATGTCTATTCAGAAATCAACATTATTCTAAAGTAATCACAATTCTTGATATTAATGTCACGTCTTTTGTAGTAGAATTGAGTGATTCATAGAAGAATAAATAGAGAAATCGACATTATTACCTTTACCTATGACATAGAGCATATTGCATTCAGACGTCTTACAATGTCATTGTACAATAATGAGCTTACAACTCGCTTAGACAGAAGCATTGAATAAAAAATTTTAAAAATTAAAACTTCGCAAAATGATGCTTCAACTCATTTCTGGTCGACAAAGATTCAATTATGTCAAAGATTCATTTGATGAAAAAGACAAATGCAAATGAGAAAGTTTATTCTAATAGATGTAAAATATTTTACCGACATCAGATAGTGAAAAAGAATCTAATACAACTATATGAGTAATACATCGAAAAAAAAATAAATGAAGAATAAGAAAAGAAAATTATTCAACAAATTACAAATGCCATAAAAACAGCGACAGATTAATTATCATTATTAAACTAAAACAAGACTTATTCACTCATTTTTGTATTTTGATTTGAATTATATTTCTCAAATACATCATAAATGGAATAGTTATGAGGATTCATGATATACTATATATTATTTCTTTTTCTTTTTACACATTCCAGCAAAAATTATTCACTAAATGAAACAAGAATGATATAAAAATAATTGACTTTTATTCTTCATCTTTCTTCTTTATATTTACCGATGATAATATATTCTAGACAAAATATTTTTATCTCTATTCATCAAAATATTGCAATAATATGGAGGTATAATCATCATTTTCCTTCATTCTTAAATTTCTTTTTTTGTTTACATAGGTGAAGATAGCAAAAAATTCAAATAAAGTTATCTGAGATTCGTTGAGGAACATGTTCGAGATATTCGATTTGTATTACAAGTACAAATTGACGAGCTGTATCCATTGATGTAGTTGGATTTCCTTTGGCGAAAATCCTTCGTTCGGAGTATTGAATATGAGAACTGTATGTTAGATCAGTCACGTCCATTCCTATATATCAATGGAAGATTGATTGATTCCGAAACTTGTTCAAAGATTCTCTTTTCGTAGTTTAATATCAATGAGACTCTGGTGAATGTTTTTTCTGACAATATATAAAAGACATACTGTATAACACTTTTAGAGATTGGCTCTTGTTAACGACCAACTTGTTGTAATCATACATCTGAATAATAATATTTGTCTTGGAAGAGAGATCCAAAATTGAATCAATATAAGTGTGAAAACGTATGAAAGAAAAATTCTTGATCAAGTGATAAAGAAAATAAAAGGTCAAATGCTGTTGTGAATATAGCCTAGCAAAAATGAATTTTGTTATTCTTTAGGCTCGTTGACAACGTGAAGATACTCCTAAAAAGGCTCATATTTTTTTTAGATGATGATGATTTTGATTAAATGTTCTGATTTTTATTATCCCAAAAATGTATATAAATTAATCAGGTAATCAAAAAAATTCATGTGCGTGTGAATCTTTTATTTATTCACTGTTCTTGTTTGAAAAAAAAGACAATAAAATAAAAAAAAAGAGAAATAGATGATTTCACGAACAATTGAAAGTCTCATGCACGTGGTGGTGGTGGTGGTGGACGTGATTTACGTTTATGTTTACGAACAACCTTATTTATTTTACCACAAAATTTTCTGATAAAACTTTCCATATTGACAAATTTTCCATCGACGAAATAATCCGAAATTGCCATAAAATCTCTATTTTCTTTACCGTTATTTATCACTACAGTAAAATAGTATGAGTATGCATCAACACGCTGTGAGACAGTAACATTGAGACCTTCTTTTTTGTATAGAATCAATGCAACACCGTTCTATCTTTATCAAAAGATACAATTTCTTCCTATAAAATAAATTATTAAACAATATGTAAAACAAATTTTTTACCTCTCCTGTTCTAGCTTTTGCAATAATATATCCCTTTTGTATCCAACAATAGTGTGACAACAAAATAAAATAATCCAAAGTAGTATTTAATTGACCTTTGTAAAAAAAAAGCCACGAAGACAAAAATGGTAAGCTGGACATGCTTATCTACAAAAGAAATAAATATCATTTCTTTGAAAAGACTGAACAATCATTGATCATTCATTCAGTATGTATTATCAATTTTCTTCTTATCCTTACAATGTCTTTATATTGTTTCAGATATTTCTTCTGATTTAATATCTTCTGTAACAAGATATTCAACAATTGTTCGTTTATCAGCAATACTTTTAAACAAATACTTTTTCTAATTAAATAAAAGAAGAATTTTAAAACATGCTAGATTACGTATAATAAGTCCTTCATTAATTTTTTAACAAATGCTGGATCAATAATTGGTGTAATACGTTGATCATTTGGAGCAGATACCAATTGATAAATCAGTTATTTCAATAAATGTTTCATCAAGTTTAGAACAAACATCATTAATAACAACACGTGTACAATCATAATCTATTAATTTTATTTTATCAATAAAATTTCTATACCATAGAATTAATTCTTCTAATATAACAACATCTGGATCTTGTTTTGGTTGACTTCTTGAATTATTTAATTGACGTTATCGTTCACATTCCTGTTGAATATAATATTTCATATTATTAAATAATGTTAATGGATTATAAGATGGAATACCTGTTAAATAACCTGTTCCAACATCATGTGCACCATTAAGAAGAACATTTGGAATAACTGGACAATACCATTCAGGTTCAATACTCATTCAATCTTCCTTTAAATATGTTAATAATGCTCCATCATTTATATTAAATAATCATAAAGCAAGAGGACTAAAAAATCAAGTAAATTCTGCATATAAAAATCTATTTTTGTTTCATTCTTACCTTAGTCGAGTAAATATATAATGTGCAAAAGCTGCATTACCACCATCACCACCATATAAACATATATCTAATTGACCATCATCCGGTACACGAAAACTAATATTATATGAATCAAGAAAATTTTATGCAAGACCAACAACTGTATCTATTAATGATTGTTCATCATGATGATAAGCGGAATTTTCCGCAACTTTACCAGCTAATTTGTTCAACTTTTATTTCACATATTAAATGTTTTGTAAAACAAACAAATATTATTTTACATTGATCAGGTTTAAGATCATCCTTTAAAAATAATTATTTGAGAAAAAAAATGAATATTTTATTATTAATTCATTTACCATAATACTTGGAATTGCACGTTCAAAATTTGATTTGGAAAAAAAGAACAAGTTCTTCATTAATAAAATCATTAAAGTTTATTTGTTTTGAATCTTTTTTTATATAAATAATCAGCTGGTAAATTAAATTTTGTTCATATATTGGATTAACATCTTCTGTATGCTATTTAATTAAATCTTTTCGATCATTACTTAATGCATTATGAAATGCTAATTGTATAACAAGATCATCTTTTATTGATTCATATTTAAATATAATACGATGACGATCCATATTAGAAAAATATTCTTTTGCTTCTTTAGCTGTTGATGTACCCAAATCTGTCATTTATCAACACCAGACCGGCATAAATGAAAAT
>CAJNSZ010000355.1:0-37220 GCA_905329745.1 Rotaria sp. Silwood2 | reverse complement strand
TGGGAAAAATATTGTCCGAATGAAAAAAACACAAATACTAAAAGAAAAATAAAGGCGAAAAAAATTAAAAAGTTGTAGAAATTATTAACAAAATCAATTTCCAGGGGGGGGGGGGGGGAGTCTTCTAAGCTGTCTTTTGTTGCGTTTGTCCAAGGAGGTCTTCTAATATGTCGAGGGGTTTAGCAACTCTAGTCTTAGCCCTCTTCATTCGATAAAAAAATCCTTGAAGGTCCTTTTAAAATCGAGGGCCGAAAGGATCTTCTCAAGGTTTTCACAATACTGCCGGAATTCCTAATAACTATTGCTACTACTTAGGCAGTTTTTAGTTAGGCAGATTGCTAAAACTCGGTTTCGTCGGGTACCTGGCTAGACATTTTCCGTCATTGTCTAAATACATAGTCAGATGCTAGCTAAGACTTTCATACAATGATGCACTCCACTGTTTTATCTAGGACAGGATGATCTAAATGAGGATTTTTGTTAGAGTGATAACCTGTGGCTAATATAAGATAAACAATTATTCACAATCACTATAGCTGAGCTCGAATATTCTCAAGTCTCGAATAGCTATAAAGTGTTTAGGATCATGATTGAATCATGCATCGGATTTTCTCAAGGATTTCAAAGTCAGATTGATACACAATTTTGTCATGATACTCGCGTGTGTTGCCAAGATCCTACTTGAAATTTCATGGTGATTTTGTGAGAATTATGAATACCATTGGCCTGCAGCCCTTTTTCATAATAAAGTGGCTTTCTCAGGAAAAAGATGGAAATCTGGACAGGATATTTTATATTTTGACTATGAATAAGACTCAGTGAAATTTAGAAAATTTTAAACAAGTTCGAGCTTATGTATTACTCAGTCTGAGTTAAGATTGTTTTAGCCGGCTTTTGATCTTTGGGGTAACTATTCATGAAAAAATCAATCACAAGATTTCTATCTGTAGTTTTGCCCATAGACAGCTCTCACTGACAATGGAATGTCCTAAACATTTTGAGCTCATATGGATGTATTCTTCTTGAGATAACACGCATATATCGTAAGACAAGTTATCAAATCGAATTGTTTTAGACACTCAATGTGTTAAGAAAAATACATTCGTTTTTCTGTCCATGACCGAAATTTCGGATGAAAATCTCCTAATTTAGTTTTCATGAATAATTGGCCAAGAGGTTGAAAATCTACTAAAATGATCATAATTCTGGTTGAGTAACGCATGAACTCAAATCCATTGAGAGTTTTCGTACCTTCATTGAGTTCTAATCATAAACAAAATACAGAGTTGTACAGCATCAAACAGTTGGATATGTTCCATTATGAAATAAATAAATCTAACTCAGTATTATGCTACTGTGTAAATAAGCTTATTTACTCTAAATTGATAGCTTATTAATTTAAAGAGCAAACACCGTACTTCATATTAAACGAAAGTTCACATTGAATCAGAAACAAGTAAAATACAAAGAACATATTGATCAAAGTTGGTACCTTTTCGCTATTAAAGTCCAGCTGACACCATTATATGCACATCAAAGGAAAAAACCATTAGTCTATAGAATCAATTTGTGAAGCAATGGGAAATAAATAACAAAATATATATTTTCAGATTTTATTCAAAACACTTCTGATTCTATCTCGAGCAATCGATATCATCGAGAGAATAGCTAACAAAAAGAAGTTACAAATACTGATAGGCAAAACTGAGAAGAAAATTTTTTCTTCTCTCTTTTATATCAATCTGTGTAACTTCTTTTATTAGCTATTCTTTTGATGATATCGATTGCTTGAGATAGAATTAAAAATGATTTTAAATAAATCATAAAATTGTACATATTTCGTTACAACTCGGTACTTTTTTAGCATTTTGCTTTGTCACATATGATTTCATTTATCAGTGACAATTTTGAATGAAACTAAAAAATAGCGATAGAAGTAATTCACTCTTAGAACTATGACCTTCTATTTATTATTAATTCTATTATTACTATTATACCAGCATACGAATGTCCAAGCAGGAAATTCTGCTCTGTGTTTTTTAACAGAGAGACCAAGTTTTGAAACAATTGAATTTGCTCAAGAATTGGCTCAAGATGCAATAGAATATGATCTTGATGTATTTATTATGATTGATGATAATAATTTTAATATATCTACCATAAATATTTTGTCTAATGTTCGATTAATCCAAATTTCAAATCAAGAATGTGTTCATTATGGTTATCAAAAAACAATTAGTTTAACAAGTACATGGCGAGAAATTACATCATGGGACAAAACTCTTCTCTATTTTACTTTACTCAATAACAATTATACATTTGTTTGGTTAATTGAAAATGATGTTTTTATTCCGAGTGTCCAAGCATTTCGTTCATTACATCAACTTTATTCGAATACTAGTGATCTTATTGTTCCACGTAATGAAATTAATTTATTAGGTAATACATCAACTTGGCTATGGTCAATGGAAGTTGGAAAACTTATTCTACCTTGGTCTTGTTCAATGGTTAATGTAGTTGGATTAAGTCGACGAATGTTAATAGCTATTGCTGATTATGTTCATTGGTTAGGCGAAGTACCATTTCATGAATTTTTCTTCAATACATTAGCTATGCATTTAAACATGACTGTAGTTACACCAACTGAATTAAGTACTATTGTCTATCAAACATTTTATTCTTTAGAACAAATATTCAAACAACCAAATAATTTATGGCATCCATTTAAAGATCTTGCAAAACGAAAATTATGGCGTAAAATGTTCGTATTCTTATGTTAATTAACAATGTTAAGGTTTCCCCCTCAAATAAAGTTACTTCTCATCAGAACTGCCAAAACTAAGATAAACGCATGAGAATATAGTTCGAAATCTAAACTTTCATAAACGACATGATTTTTTATTTGGTACCTTATTTTGTTTCGAAACTTTTTGATAATTTCTATCATCATCTAGTTGAAAAAAATCTTTTTCATTTTTTCTCTCTTTATGCTTTTTTTAATTGTGTATCTCAGAGCTTTCGAAGGTTCTTCATTGTAACAAATTGCATTTTTTTATTTGGTAGAACATGCCAAGATGTGCGGCATGATAGAGTTCATTTTTTAAACTAAGCTTTGTTACTATTATATAAAAAAGTACTTTTATAATTAAAACGCCATTTCTTGAGAGTTTTTAGAGACACTAGCTGAACTTTTCACCACTTAAAAAAGTAAAAATAAAAAAAAGCTTTGTCATGCCTTGTATCTTGACATGGTTTTGAAAATATAAAAATAATTCATAATATAGAATGGAAACCGCTAAAGAATTATGAATTTCCAAATGAGTTATTTTCTATTCTAGTCTGTTGAATATCTCCTGAAAACCTCATGATATAGAGCTGAAAATTTTACCATAGTCTCTCCAATAAAACCCTAATATATCCGAAAAATTTCATGCAATTTGAATGTACTTTGCACAAGATCGATTTTCGAAAGAATCTCAATAAAAAAGAAACAATAAAATCAATAGAGTGTTTTTCTATTAATTTTTATTTATTAAATTTACATTTAGGTTGGTTAATGAAAGTTTAAAAAATAATAATACCATTCAATTGATTGATTTAGAAGTCTTATGTCATAATAATCAAAGTATGAGAAATATTGAACAATATTTAACAAATTTACTTATAAAATTCGAGAAATATAAAAGTCAACTCTCATCAGTTATTCGTGTTTCATTACGTCAAAATTTTTGTAATCTTGCTGAACAATGTGAAAAACAAAATGCTTCTAAAGAAGTAATATCATTAATAAAGAAACTTGCTGATCATGCTTATAAGTTACCTGAACGTATGTGTAAGAAAAAAAAATCATAATAAAATAATACCTTTTGTTTATTTATTTTAGTTCCAGTAGAAAAATTGATAATAACAAAAAGTAAACATCATTTAAAACTAGAACAAGCATTGGAAGAAAATAAAAAAACTATTTTTCGATTACTATCAAATTCTTCCACTGTAGTTGAACTTAGAAAGCAGACGAATTATTTAATAAAAGAGTTAACATTGGAAATAAAACGAGAATTCAATGAACAACAAGAATTTCGTAAGTCTTGTGAATAATAATTTTCTTGTTAGTTTTTATCATTTTGACTGTTTGTATTTAGAAAATTACACTGAAGAATCATCATTATCTTTTTCTTTCGTTACTACTCCTATTAGTACAGTTGGTTCATCTGATGTAATTTTTTCTACTGAAATGACAACTATGAAGATAAATAAAAGATTTTATGTATTAACAATACAAAATGAAAATCGTATACTTGATTCTATTGATGATAATATAAAAATATTGTTTTTAATATTTAGTTTTTGTACCTTATTTATTTTATTCCAATGGAAAAAAATATAAAGTTAGACACTTTTTTTTATAATTATTGTCATCTGTTTATTGTTATTTATTTTTTATTTTTGTTGGTGTCTTGTGCAATATCATATCCAGATGATATTTTCGTAGGAAATAATATTGTTTTTGTTCATAAAAAAATAAATAAATATTATTCAAAATTAAGAATTAATAATACAATATTTGCAAAGCGATTCAATATTGGACAGAATTTCTATGAACACAGTTTTCTTTCGTCTATGAACATCTTCTACAAATTAATTAATTTCAACTGTGGCCGAAAGGAATAATGTAAACAGAAACTTCAACATGGTTTTTTCTAGTTGAATGCATAAAAAGATGAGCAATTTAAATTCACTCAAATTTCTTTCTTTGAAAAAGAACAAATGTAATATTAATAAAAGTTTTTGATAAATCAGTCAATCAACACAAATAAAGTTTCATTCTATATCAACAAAAAACAAACCAGTGAGTATATAGATGCAGGACAAGATAAAATCCAAATATCTATACCCAATATGACTGCTCTTAAACAAATGAGTAAAATCAGAATGTCTCGTTTTATTGTATTTCCAAAATTTTTTCACTTTTCAGTTAATGAACAATCAAACAATATTGTATTATTTATTTATTTATTCATACCTAAGGGAGACAAACTGATTTCCATGCAAGAAATCACGAGAACGCGTTAAGAACACGAATAATAATTGAAAGTCGTTAAAAACTATTGAAAATTATCACAAGACATTAGAAGCCATTTGAAATCATAGAAAATCTCCATTAGTAACATTTATAGTAAACTTCTGATTTCTATTGATTTTCTTGATTTTCAACAATTGCTAATATTCCGAGTGGTTGCTCTTGACTTTGAACGATTTCTCATGATTTTCTTTCATTTCTAAGCATTTCCGATGATCCATATTGATTCACGATGAACAGATAAAATCTGATTTCAAGTGATAGAAATCAATAGGAACCAAAGAAATCATAAAAATCAATTTATTCCTTCTCATTCACATCATTACTACATTATTAAGAAGGAAAATAAAATTTACTTCGTCACTAGTATCTTTAGCATCTTTTAGAGCATCGATATATATATCGGCTTGTCCAAGCGTAACGCCGTGACGTTTTTGAAACTTTTTTTGAAATATCTCGAAAACTATAGTAGCTAGAAAACTCGTCCAAACGCCATTCGACGCAGCTCGACGAATTGTATTTACACTATAAATTTGACTTTATTAGGTAAAACTCTCTAGTTTCCAGAAATGGTTTATAGTCACGTAACACTGTGACATAAAAGGACCCTGAGTTTCCAACGCTCTGACTCATCTTTCAATTCTCTGCGAATGATTGTCTCCAATTAAAACAGGCCTGAAACCAACTTTGTAGAGCATAAAACGAACTATCAAATGGTAAAAAAAAATTTTCCTCTAGATATTATTATTCGTAAAAAAAAGTAAAAAAACCAACGTAACGCTGTGACATTTTTCGTAACGCTGTGACACGATTTTCGTTGTTATGACACATTAAGTCTTTCTTCAATGTTCAAGGTGCTTCACTTGTTCAGAATGACTTCACTTTTAGATATCTTAATCTTTCGTATCTTAATCATCTTTTCACGCAAGAATCAGGTGGATCTATAGAACCTTTAGTTCATAAACCACACACTAAATCAGGAAATGTTTCGGATTCTGTGACTCCCCAGTATCTACGAATGACAAAACCAAATAGACCATTTTGTAGAGAATTAAATTCTGCACCGAATGGTGTGATTATCGATTCTATCTGAACAACTTTTGTAGCGAAAAAAATTCAAAATACGATTTTGGAAAATTATAAAACTCACTTTTCGACGCCAAGATTTAATGTCCTTATAAAATAAATATCGAATTCGGAATCAGCACTAAAATCTGCGTCTGGTAACATATGACAATCTGCTGAACTCGAAAAAAGTTTTTTTTTGATTTTTCAAAACTTGATCAGCGAAGAAGACAATTACGTGGACAAGCCGATATATATATATATATAGCATTTCTTAAAACTCTTTGATACAAATTAAAATCTTGATCTTGAGGGTGTACATGCTGGAGGAAGATAAGAGAAACACTCATTGCATGCTAAAATTGCGTCGTTATTTAAAGTAATAATATGAGTATGTGAGTTAAATATACAAACATGCATGAAAGAACCGTTCTGATTTTCACGTTTTAATCGGTATAGGTAATTATTATACAAAATTGCCCTTTCATTTTTTTTGTGTTGTTGATCAATTAAATTCAGTAATTAATTAAAAAAAAAGTCTTTTTTTTTAAACACAACAAACATGCGGCAATACAGTTTTATTCGTTTCAAAAAATGATCATTTTTCATTATTTAACTTAGTTTTTATTTCCACTCTCAGGAAGCTATGGAAATTATACATTACTATTCAGAAAAAAAAAACTTAATCACATATTCTTAATTCAATATTATTTTAAGTTTTATAAATCGATTGTCAATGATATATCCTGTATTATTGTTTTATCTATTTGATAATTACGTTAAATAAAAGCAGAGTAAAACAAATCTAGTAAATTCATTTTCCTTTCATAAAAATGATTTCATTTATTTATCCATTGGTCATTGTACAAATTCAATTGAGTATTCTTTTTTTCTGTCTCTTTTTTGTTACTGATTATATTGTTAATTAACTGCATACTTGATTATTTTGTATTTGTAAATTTAATTTTTGTTGCTTTTTCAGTATAATATCCTTTATATAACATTTAGAGCAGCATCTTACTTGGATACAATCATGTACAAATTTATCTATTTTATCTCTCTTTAGAAAAATCCTTTAAATAATAGACAAGGAAACTATCTATCATTAATGACGTATTCAATCTGGTATTTTAACTATGTAGATTTTTTCTCATTGGATTATCTTCTATATAAAGCTCTCTTTGTAATGCTTTTACTATGATGAGAAATCTTTTGTTCTCATTATTCTAAAAACAAAGCAATCATAGTAATATATGACAGTACAAAAAAAAAAAATCTTAACATGAAAATTCTCTTATTGTGAGTAGGCTAGATTTCTATAAGTAAATAATTGAAAACAGTTTTTGTTAATGAAAACATTTAATACAATACATCGAGCACTGAAAGAAATGGTTTAGTTACACTCGTATCAAATTATTTAGAAATACGAGATGAAAATGTCAGAGAGTACAACAACATAAATTTCGTAGAATAGATCTGTAGTAAATTCTAAATATATTATAACACATCCATATATCTTTGAAAAAAGTCAGACTATCATCGCCGTATACTAATAATCTCGATTCTTGTTGTTTTTTCTTTTATTTAAGTATATTTTGTTATAATTATACCAATCAATTGATAAGATAAACATACATTCGAATAGTTTTTCACATCTAGATCGCAGGGTAACCAAAATCAATCGTGTAATGTTTTCATCCCACTCTATCCCTTTCTCACAGCCCATGCTGTTTTTTAATTTTACTTATCTTTGCTAACTTTTTCATGTGACATGGACTATTCCTTTTCTCTCTTCTGCGTCATTATATATGGTCTCTTCCTTTCTCTGTTCTACCTATTACCTGAGTGTCTCATTACTCACTCATCGTGTTTGCTGCATTTTTTCAATCATGTTAATCATTTTGGCAGTTTTCATCACGTCCAACTCTATACATAAAGACTGCGGTTTCGGAAGAAACGACATTCAATCATGCATTCGTCTTTTTCGATTTTCAGAGTTAGACATTCAAGAGTTATTGAACGATACACATAACCCAATAGCAAATCATATGCCCAATCGATATTACAGATTTCAATGAAACTTTGTCTGTATATAATCCAAGGAAGATATTAAAAATTTTAGCTTTCAAAATCGTTCCCTTGTTGAGTTACCCTAAAGTAAAAATGAAAATATATCATTGCTGAATCCATGCATTGTATACTTAAATGCACAATACATGGGTAGTGCAATAGTCATCCTCATTCTTTCATGTTAGAGTGCCTCTGTTGTAGATTGAATAACTCAATCAGAGAATGTTTTAGAAGCTGAAATTTTTTATGTTATCACATCTCACTTGAGTATATATACTAGCAAAGTTTCATTGAAATCCATGATATCAATTAATTAGGATAAGCCGTTCGTCTTGTGCAATAACTCCTAAAATATCATCATCCTTTTACATCCAACATTAATGTAGTTGACTATCACCTTCACTGTAGTAAAAGCTTTGATGATTATTTGAACCTAGAAAGACGTGTGACTTTTAATAAAAAGACGAAAAACAAAGTTTGACCTAAGAAGATAAAAAGAACTCAGGTGACATTTATCTCTTGTTTGTTTGTGTTTATCGAAGCATTGCATCACTGAACTTTGAATCGTATTATAATATACGTAAGTAAAAATTCGCTATGACTCGTGATTTAAGTCTAAATATAACAGACATCTAGCGTCATCATTTGGAAGAACAAAAATTTATTGAATAACAACTATCCAATAAAATAATTTTCTGCTTCATGATGAAAGTAATCATCTTCGCTACGTTTTACCCGTTGACTGTTATTTGTTTGTTTCGCTTCTCTCGTCATGATCACGCCGTCAAACAATTGCTTTCTAACTGATTTCTTATCTTGAAATTTAATTCTTTTTTTCCTCATTCGATTTTTATTTAGTATAATTGACTAATCTTTATATTTCAAAATTGCTTGTCCTTGATTTTCAATTTTTTACACTTATATTTGGTTAGTTTTGTTATTTATATCATTTTTTTTTCACTGATCAAATTCATAGTTATGTTTAAGACAGTTTATTAGTCGTCTATGAAATGCTTAAAAAGTGTTTTATTTCTCGTTTTTGTCAGATTGTTTTTAGATATTTAGTTGACGATGATTCATTGGAGAAAACATTCTTCTAGGTCTTACACGCATATTTATTCTTGTACTTTTATATAAACAAAAATTATTATCATGATATGATTGTAGAAAATTATTTTCAATGATTTGATAATAGAATATATAAGAATATCTATTTTAATTATAAAAGATGAACTCCTTGAGAAAAACCATTTTTTTCCAACTGAATATTCATCAATTTTAAAGTTAATTATTTAATGTAACATTTATTTCGTAGTTTTCTTCTAAGATATATCTTTTCTCATATTGTAAGTAATAATTTCCAATTAAATGATACGCAAAATAATAGTCATCACATGAATCATATTGTATTATCTATTAAAGAGAGATGATTGAGTTGTGTATTCTCATCCAGTATTATCTAAAATTTCATTTGTTTATTGATAAGAACAAAACAATATTCATTGATCATGATTTTTTTTTTCTTAGATTTGTATTGAAAATTGAAAATAATAAAATGACACTCAACGGTTTCGGTAAGCAAACAAAATAATGTATTAAAAATTGTTTTATTTATTTTATTTCAGGGAACGGAACCGTTGTTGATTCTCATATTCCAATAGATTGTATTCGTCGACGTAAAGAACAACTGAAAAAAGAAATTCAAGTATGTTTCAATTTCATATTTTGATAAATAACATCATATTATTTCTAAATTTTGTTAGGAACTTCGTGAAAAAATTGCTCAATGTGAAATTGAAATGTCCATGATCCAATCCAATAGCAACGATGAGTATGTATTGAAAACCAACTATATCATTAAATGAATAGAACAATCATTATTTTTGAAAATTAATCATTTTCTTTTTTCTTTCTCATTAATTTCTCATTTATTATGTTTATTAATGATTAGAATAAGTAAGATTGAGAGAAAGAAAAAGAAAATGATTGTAATGTCAGCTAGACATACTTTTTGCCTTACTTACATAAACTGACATAAATAAATAGTAGGGAAACAAAAATAGTTAATGCGTTATTTTCCCTTTTTCTTTTTACTCGAATATTCGTTATGTATTATTAACATTAATCATACAGAATAACAAAAAAATAACGTCAAGTTTTATTATCCCTTAAGAATAGATATATTATCATTGATAAACGAGCGCGCATAAGGCGTGAAAGAGAACAATTGAGAGTAACATGCAGCATACAATTCGTCATAATTTAGTTATTCGTGAAGGAAGACGCTCGTCTTTTGATCTATTCATGCATCGACATATGTTCACGCGTGGTGCGAAAAATTTCTCTATAGTTAAATCATTAAAACCGACGTCTTATGAATGTTATTTAACAGTACCAGTTCCATATAAAAAAAATCAATTGTCAAGGTTTTTTTTTTATTAATTATTTAATTTTATCATATGAATAAAATTTCTTTTTCTTTTTCATAGTCGTCGTAATTCAAATGCTAAACAATGGTCAATAGCTAAAAAAAGATTTAATGATAATCCAAAAGAAGTAAGTATTCATAAATAGAAAACCATATGTAACCAGTGACTCATAATAAATGACATAAAAATGTTGTCCTCTTGCCTAGAACGCTTATCAACACATTAGAGACTATTTTCGACTCATTCGATAGAGAATTTTATGCTTTCTGCTTCTATGACCTTTTCAAGGTTTCTACTGCTGTTATTCAGCAGTAAAAAAAAAAGCTTTGAGCTAATACCTTGTTGTAATTTGAAGTGCATTCTGAATAAATTATGTTTTCCAAAACGACACTTGGTCTATGACAAGTTCGTTCTCATGTCACAGAGTATAGAATTTAATTCTCAACAAAAAAGTATAAATTGTTAAATTGAAAAGTAGAAACATTAGAAAAAAAACAATGATGTGATTCTGCTAGAGAATGATTTTTTGACTTCAAGAATTTTTCTCGCATATATTTCTTCTATAATCTTGAAACATATATGTCTAAAGATACGAGATTCTATTGAGAAGTTTAAGCAAAACATTTATGGAAGACTTTTCTTTTTTTTTTTTTTGACCGTTGCAGTTCGACAAATGAATTAGGTATTCATCATTTAAGTTTTGCACTGACAAGAAAGGAGTTATTTGGAGAAAAAACGACATTAATTTTATAGAGCAGAAAATTCTCTATTGAATAAGGCTAAAACGAAAGTCTGTAATGTGTTGGGAAATGGCATTAAAAAAGGAAAATATTTTATGTCATTTATTATGGTTCACCTGTTATTGTTTTTCTTTACGCATTGATTATAGGGTATTCGTTGGCTTATGGAAAATGGTCTTATTCAAAATACATCAGAACATACAGCTGCTTTTCTTTTTAATGAAACTGGCTTGAGTAAACGAGCAATTGGTGATTACCTTGGAGAAAAGTATAAAATTTCCTTTAATAAAAAAATTCATTTTTTATCTTTTTATTAATAATATAGAGATAATTTTCATATTGAAGTACTCAAACATTTTGCTCATATGCATGATTTTTTCTCTATGGATATTGTTGAAGCGCTCAGGTTTGTTTATTTGTATTGAAATTAATTCTGTTAATGAAATTTTATTAGACGATATTTATCCACATTTATTCTACCGGGTGAAGCGCAAAAAATCGATCGAATTATGGAAGCATTTGCTCAACGTTATTATGAATGTAATCCACATATTTATGCTACTGCTGGTAAGTTAAAGAAAAAGAAAAAGAAAATTTTATATTTAATAAGTTTTTATTTTTTTTTAATCATGAGTAGAAGTATGTTATATTGTATCATTTGCTACAATTATGTTAAACACATCATTACATAATAAAAGTGCTCGTATGGGAGGTGGTCCATTTACTTATGAAAAATTTGTTAATAGTTTAAGTGAAACAATTGCACGACATCAATTACCAGATCAAAATATAATTAAAGTAATAATTGTATTTTTGTTTTTTTTATTTTTATTTTTGAATTATTTATTTTAGAATATTTATGATAATATTAAAAATAATGAATTAAAATTTCCCGATGATGATGTTAATTTAACTATACCGATATTTGGTAGTGACTCAACAATAATTAAAGAAGGATGGTTATGGAAACAAGGTAAAAGAAATTTAATTAATTAATTAATTAATCAATGAAAATACTTTTAGGTGGTCGTGTTCGAAATTGGAAACGACGATGGTTTATTATAACTGATGGTTGTCTTTTCTATTTTGAATCAAGAACAGTAAATAATTTCGATTAGATAACACAAAAAAAGCTAAAATTTATTTTATAGGAAGTTGATATTCCTCGTGGTGTAATACCACTTGTTGATGTTGCTGTTCGAGAAGTCGATGATGATCGTACAAAACAATATTGTTTCGAACTTTTCCCATTAACCGGAGATAAAATTAAAGCAAGTAAACCAGCACCAGGTGATATTGGAAAATGGGTTGAAGGTTAAATTTTCATATTTAATTAAGCCTAAACAATATAAACAAAGTTTTTATATTTATTTTAGGTCATCATACAGTTTATCGTATGTCGGCATCATCTGAAGATGATCGAAAAGATTGGATTCGTGCATTACGCATAGGAAGTCAAAATCACTTACCTAAACAAAGATTATCTTAGTAGTTTATTTCGTTTTTTTTTTATTCATTGTTGATTCTCATTGTTCGATCTGGTGCTACTGATCAGTGTCTGTAATAATTTTCATTCCATATATATGTGCTTAATGGCTGGTCCATGCAATATGTCTTTTTTTTGTGGCTGCTACGACGCCCGGTGCGTTGTTTATGTATAGAACAGTGTTTCTTTTTTTCGTGCTCTCAACGATTTTTTTCCTTCTTTCTTCCTTTCTTTCTTTCTTCCTTTTTTTATATTTCTCTTGTTCTGTTGTCTTTAGTGTATAAAAAATATATATATATATATACTGTTGAACAATAAGTGATGATTAAAAGAGATAAGAAAACAATGCTTCGTTTTTTTTTCAGATTCTCTTTAGAAATAATCATGCCACTTGAAAGTACAATTATATGGTGAGGAAGAAATTTGGTTATTTACAGAAAAAAAAACACAGATTTCGAATTTTAATATTTAGTATTGATAATAGTGATTTTATGCGTGATGGAGATTTTATTCCGACAAGAATGCAAGCACAACAAGATGCTGTTTCACTTATATTTCATGCTAAGACAAGATCAAATCCAGAGAATAATGTTGGATTGCTTACACTTTCAGAGTATAAAATATTTAAAATATTCCTATGCTATTGTGTGTGATGTAAAAATTCTTATTTTAATTTTAGTGGTCGTGTTGTTACACAATTGACAAGTGATGTTGGCAAGGTTTTTTCAAAGTTACATTTATTACCAATAGAAGGAAAACTTAATTTTTGTAAAGGCATCAAAGTAGCTAATGTAAGTTGTTTTCTTAACATGAAGAAGATTTTTGTAAACATGCATTATTTAATAATATGTATTACACAAAATAAAATGGAAAAATGTCCAACTTTACAGCTCAGTCATTCTACAATCTGCAAAGCTATAGTTCTTATATTAGAACGAGCATAAAACACACTACAAAAAGTTGTTATCACAGTCCTTGTGGGATTAAAATGTGAAACACAATGTAGCTGCTCTTGTTAATCACAGGGAGATTGTTTTATGCTATATATTTTGGGACATACTTCGCCATCTTTTTACTCAATCCTCCAGAACTACAATCAGCAAGTAGTGCATATTTTATAATTAGATGTCATTGATACATGAGTCTGTAATGGTCTTTGGCTAGCGTCTGTCACAGTCTGGAAGAGGGAAAAGATGCAAAATTTCAACTCTGTATACTTCAACACTTCTTTTAGATCGTATTTGACAAAAAATACATGTCATAAATTGAATATAGTCCGTTTCGCCGCATAGGTCAGAGCCTGTTTCGAACATTCCCAACTATAGCTTGCAATATTTTTTGATCAAATTCTTTTTCCTGCTATTTGATTCTTCGAGTCTAAGTGATTTCAATTGGTTTCGAGGATTATCCTGATAAGGACCGAGTAGTAGATTTTTCTCGTTCCAACGTTTCTTAACAATATTTGAGTAATGAGAACTTGAGTCAGAAGGGATAATTCTCATTGTGATGATACTTTTCGATAAAAGGAAGTAGTCTTGTGTTCGAACACTTCAAAATATGTGGCTTAAAAGATAGCTTGTTTGGTCCTATAGAAGTATAACATCAGTCATTTCTTTTTGAGCACATAACCATCAAAAGCATAACTTTTGATTCAGATTTGTTTTTCTTTTGAAATTTACTGTTTGAAGAAGTCGTATTTGGGTCAGTTGAAAAAAAAAATCAATTGTTCCCGACGTTGTCTCTATTTAACTTAAAGTACTTTTCATCATCCAGAATCAGGTTACAATCGCTCAATAATTTGCAATAAATTGTTCCGCAATTTCTTTTTGATCAATTTGATCTTCGATGTCCACTTTTAGAACTTTTTGACGTTTTGTAATAATGACTGTTGTTCTTTTTTTAGATTACGCGAAATAATTTAATAACATATCTGAAATTATCGTTCTAATTTTCTTTGATTGAGACCGTACCGATTGTTCTCAGGTTTAACGATACTATTCAATAGCTTGCCAGAAATCATATGATGTCGACCACCTTTTTTTGACAGATGTTTCGTAGTTCTATGATCATGATATCTTCATAATAGAGATCGACGAGACAAACTCGCACTGTCTCGTGCCACTGCTCATGCGTAGGCGTGCCGCATGTCTCTTGCATGTTTTGCTCTGTGAACGCGTTTCGTTAGAGTGTGAAGTGGCGCAATATGCTCTCTCGAGTCTGTGTTCCATGTAAGAATGTGTGGTTCCAGTTTACTGATCTCCGACATCACTGGCAGTATTTTTGTATTTACACAAAAACCGTACATCACTAGTTCTTTAATATAGTATAAATCATTGTTTGAGAAATATTTTTCTTGTTAAACAATTTATCGCAGTTTTCACGGAATTATTTTAAGAATCAGAATAGAAATTGCAAATACGTGTAACTAGAGCTTCTTTTTTGTCATATAATATTTCTTTTTTACAAACGACCTTCAAAGATGTGTCATAGCTCTTTCAAAAGAGAAGAAGACAAGCTACTAGATGATCACCAAATATTCGTTGTATCATATGTTTGTCTCCGTGAAACTGACTTCGACGGTTTTTTTTCCATTTCTTTTACAACGCTTGTTATCTCGCTAGTTAATATTTTTATTGATAGAGATTTGTAAGTCTTAATGAAATAAAATGTGCCATTCGTGTGTATGAGTCTTTTTATTACGATTTCTCTCTGGTGCTAAGTTACTGAAAGCAAATTAAATTAAGAAATTGTGACTATGTCTCATGATTCTTCTTTAAACAGCGAGCAAATTTCATAAGAGAAAAAGAAAAATTTGTAAAAGGAGTTATTCTTCAGTCATGACTATCATCTATTTTGAAGGAAAATTTCCGATGAAAATTCGTTGATTCGAATTTTTCTAAATGTCTTACTGATGACTAATAATTAGAATATGAAACGATTAAATTTTAAAAAAATCTTTGTACTGAATCAAATTCTACAATCTATCTATTATTCGAAAAAGTATAATGTTAATATATTGACGTCTTTTTTTTGTTTTTTTTGTTTTTTTTTGTTAAAATAGCTAGCATTAAAACATCGACAAGGTAAAAATCATCGACCTCGTATTGTTGTTTTTGTTGGTAGTCCACTTGAAGTTGATCCTAATGAATTTACTAAATTAGCAAAAAGATTAAAAAAAGAAAAAATATCAATTGATATTGTTATCTTTGGTGAAGAAGTAAGATTTTTATTAAATAGATCATATGAATTTTTTCACTTACTTTTTGTTTATATTTAGTCATCTCGTGAGAAATTCGAAGAATTTATTACAATTATTAATGGAAAAGAGAATACTAAGTAAATAAAACCAAAAACAAATACGAATACATAATTTGTTTGAATATTTTTAGTTCTCATTTGATATGTGTACCATCTGGAGCTAATTTACCTGACACACTTATTAATACACCAATTATTCAAAGTGAAGACGGTTCAGGTTTGCCAAATGGTTATTCAGCAAGTGCTTTTGCATTTGGAATAAATCCTGAAGATGATCCAGAATTAGCTATGGTTAGTTTTTTTTTCTTTAACATTTTGGTTACGAGGCTCGTATATATACAGACTGAACTTTTTTGTATATTATAAATTGTACAATTTTCTCTCTTCTCGTTGTACGTTTTTATATCACAGAATCATTATATAATATCATTGTAATTGTATGATAAGTAGAAAAGAAGGTATTATGAATTGAGAGACCTAGGAGAAATCATAGACTCTCTATATCCAAAGTCGTTTAATAGTGTTTGACAGCATAGAGAAATCCGTAAAATGGCGTAGAAGACTGGACGTTCAATTTTATTAGATCTATATTATGATACGGAACTACAAGACTATTCATGGATCTATGCAAAGAATTCCACAAGATTTTGGGCAACTCAACTCGACTCGACAAGTACTGAATTTTATACTGTTGGTTGAAGTCTAACACAATCTGCTGATTTCCTTTGACATAATTACGTATCTCATTCCTAGTTTCTATGCGCAAATCCACATTCTTTATCTTCTGTCCTCTTTACAAAAAACCTACAATCAAACGGTTAAGATTGTACTCCTAATACAAAATTTGATCATTTCTTTAGGCTCTTCGTATTTCCATGGAAGAACAACGACGTGTTCAAGAAGCTGAAATAGGTCGTAGTACAGGTGGAGAAGGAGCTCAACAAAATCCACCAACAAATACAGGAAGTTCAAGTAGGATTAATTCTTTTCTTTTTATTTTTTATCATGATGTAATACATAAACGAGTCATTGATGTTAATATTTGAACAGGTACTAATGAAATGGATGTAACACGACTTACAGAAGATGAACAAGTTGCTTTGGCTATTCAAATGTCTATGTCACAAGCTGAAAGTGCTCGTATGTTATGTTTATTTGTTTTTATTTAAGAAAAAAAATTTTTTATTCTAAGAAACGAATGATGTTGAAATGAAAGAAGAAACTTCTGCTTCTACCGATATACCATCAAACACTCAACAATCAACAAAAGTAAATTTACATAGATTTTTCTTTTATTTATTTATGAAAAAAAATTTTGACAATAGTCTAATGAAGAAACACAACAAAATACTGACACATTTGCGGCTTCTCTCAATGATCCACAATTTTTACGTGATGTCCTTCGTGATTTACCTGGTGTTGATGTTGACAGTGAAGCTGTGCGAGCAGCTCTTGAACAAGTACAACAACAACAACAACAACCACCAAAAAAAGATACAGATGATAATGATGATAATGATAAATCAAATACAACAAAAAAGAAAAAAGATGAAAAATAAAGAAAAATATAAAATAAACATTGTTGAATGAAGCAATGAACTATTTAATCACGGAACATTTTCCTGGATCTTTTTTTAAAATGTTATTGTTGTTATTTTTATGTTTATTTCATCATATTCCTTTTCCTCTTTCATTTTGCTGATTTGAACCAGCTAAGAATGCTTAACATCAACCTATCATTTCAATTATCAAAAAAAAAAAAAAAAAAATACAAAGTTTTAAACAAAGATTTTTTGACAATATTCTAATCATTTAAATTATCTTTAATGCTTTCAAATCAGTTGAATACAGCTGTCAAATGAAGTTTATTATTTAATTTCACTGTTCTTCTCTTACGTAATCGCAAAAATTTTCATAATATATTTATAACTTGAAGATTGTTGAAGTAGTATATGTAAGAGAAATGTAATGTTATAGAATGAAATATGTTATTTCTCATAACAAACCAGTCTTTTCCTTTCATTTACTATGAGATATATAATTGTTAAAGTGAATGCCACATTTCTAATAATTGAAGTAGTCATAAATATGTTGCATAACAAAAAACACATACTGATAAAATTTGTTTTGTCTATTCGTTATCGAAAAAAGAAAAGAACGATATGAGAAAAAGAGAGCGAGAGAGACAACACAAATAAGAAAAAAAAAGAAACATAATGAAGTATAGAAGAGAAAAAGAAGCAAAATGGAAGAAGTTATGGTTTATATATTCGTTTTCAATTTGCTTCAATGGAATAAACGAAAAAAAAAAAAAAAAAAAAGAAAAAGAAAACAAAAGATTTGAATAGTTGGTTGGTCATTCAAAAAAAAAAGAGAAAAGAACAATCGTTCAGTTATGTTTTTGTACTTCATCACAAAATGCACGTTGAAGAATAAAAAGAGCTCTGTTTTTTTAATTTGTTTTGGGATAGTCACTGACAATATTACGTTGTCCACCACTAAAACCACTATTTTCTGTTGGATAGTATGGCTCTCGTCTACCACAATCAGGACACAGAATTTCAGGACCATCAGTAAGAAAACCTCGACCAACAAGTGAACTTCGACAACGTTGACATACAAAACAATCATTATGCCAATGACGTTCTTCAAATGATATATACCGTGTACCACCAACACCTATCAAATATAATTATGAAATTGTTATTTAAAGAATATTTCTGTTAAATTACCAGTAATTGGTTTACTGCATGCATAACATTTTTTAGCAAAGAGTCGAGCAAAACAATCAGCACAATAAGGATGATCGTCTCGTGATGTAAATCGTTGACCAGCTAATGAATTTTTACAATGTGTACAAGTAAAACATTCACGATGCCTAAAGAAAACTTTTTATAAAAAACAAAGGATTGACTAGCCGATGTAGGAGTATACCATGGCTGATTTTTGTACGTTACACCACCTTGGGCGATAACCTAGATTGTTTCAAAAAACATGTCATAAAAAGATTTAAAAAGAATAGCAAAAATAGAACCAACATAAGAAACCTTGTCGCTTATCTATATTTAATACCTTAAGGCAACGAATACATTTCGTTGCAAAATTTTCTTCGTAACATGGAACGCAATAGCTTTTTTGATCTTTTGGAATAAAACTTTTTGTTCCAATAGGTTGCGAACATGCAAAACAAGTAAAGCAATGTTCATGAAATTGTTGTCCACGATATTCAAGTTTTTTAGTACCTAAAAAATAAAACATACATGTATATGTAAGTTATTTAATATTAGTATTAAACATTTTTTTTCACCTGGTTTAAATATTTGATTACATTTATCGCAGCGTGAAGCAAATTGTTGATTATAACATTCTCCACAATAAAGTTGTTCATTTTTACAACCAAATGGTTTATCAATAAGTGGTGTTTTGCACATTGAACAAAAAAAACATTTTTCATGCCAATGACGATCTTTATATGAAAGATCCTTTAGAAAAAAAATAATAAATCAAATCATATATGTATATATTTCTTGTAAATACTAACTTTTGAATCAGTACCAATTTTTCGTCGACATTCTTCACATGTATTAGCAAATCGGTCTTCATAACATTTAATACAATATGGATGTTCATCTTTAAGTATATATCGTGAACCAGATAAATTTCTTTCACAATGATAACATGAAAAATGTTCTGGACCGGTACTACCATATGAAGTATATGGAAATGATGGATGGCCATTACTAATTCGAGCATTAGTATTCATTGATCGATTATAATCTCCATCAGCATTGCTATAAATAACCTAAAAGAAAATAAATAAATGCATAATTTTCGCTTGATGTTATTTATCAAAATAAATCCTTCTATGCATCTTTCTCTATCTTGTCTTCTTGTATATCACCGACTGATATCTTTAGCTAGCTGTCATCTGCAAAAAATATGTATTATACTCGCATTACAACACATATGCGTTGTTATAAAATAGTACAGAGTGAATTCTTGTGTTTGTTATTCTTTCTAAGACAAGCAAAAAAGGAACGAAAGATACTTAATGAGCATATGGTGTTTTTGTTCCTAATTAAGAAAATGAAAAATGAAAATTGAACTATAAGAAATACTAACTTGATCTTGTTCGTCTTCCATGTTTTAATATTTTTATTTTTATTTTAAATAAATGAAATAATGCACAATAATGATAATAATAATGATAGTAAGTGATGATCAGAATAACAATCACATTGTGTGAGTCGACAACTCACAGGGACATGAAAGCATACACGTTGACTCTATCTTTACTTCTTTATAATAGATGAGAGAAAGAAAATATAGAACTATTTGTCGTTCTTTTTTTCTGTCTATTTGAGTTTATCTGTTCTCTTTTTCTTTGTCCCTTTTTTTTCGAAGTGTTATCGGACGAGCCAGCGAAAGAAAGATCTAGTCGTAGTAGTAGTATACTAGTAGTAGAATAGAAAGAGAGAAAAAAGAGCGAACGATGTGTCGACAAACTATGATAAGGTAAGGACCAAGAGAAAAAAAGAGTCAAAAGGACCAGCTATGTTTAGCTCGCATGCAAATAGAACATTCAAGCATGTTGAGACTGTGTGTGAGAGAGAGAGAGAGCGAGAGAAAGAAAGAAAGAAAGAAAGAAAGAAAGAAACGAGTAGGAGCGTAATGAATGCAAAAAAAATGAGACACGCTAAATCTTTGTGACGATATTGCATCTCTTTCTTTCTCACACACCCATGCGATGTTTGATAAGACGAAATTCTTGCTCACGGCAGAGAGAATGAAAATGGTCACCTATTCTCTCTTTCTGTTTTAGATTTGCCGCATACTATCGTTTGTGTATAGAGGAGTGCGGTCACTCGACAATTTTTTTTTCGTTTGTATGCCTATAGACGTTATTATTGCAAAAGTACCACCAGCAGTCATTCGAAGACATAAAAATGAAAAACGATGAAGCAAAATAATAACATTGCTGTGTACTTCGAGCAATTGTCTAGATGGATTCACGGAAGAAAAAAAAAACCTAAGCTATTCTTTTCTTTTGATAATAGTTCAAAATATAAAACAAAAGAAATGCAATTCATAAGAGGATATTTATACATAATACACTCGATAAAAAAAAAACGAATGAACAATACGTTGTTATCAATAGATGGAATTAAAATAATATCAAATATCCATGTGATGACGATTGACTGATCTGTGTGTTTGAATTACGAATCACTTATTTGCTTTTCAATGTTGTCTAAGCGTCAAATATTAAGAAAAAAAATCGAAAGAATGTTATGCGTACATCAAACTTTGCGGTTTATGTCCAATACTAATGTTTGCCAAGAGAAGAACGTTAAATCATTATTTTATTTTTGCTTTTTCTCTTTCAGAGACAAGCAAAATCACTGACAAATTTATGCGGTTTTTTTATTATTGATATATATCTATATAAATGTGAAATAAATTTAGACTGTATAATAAAATAATCTTCAATAGACAGAGTAATAAAATAAAGTCTTTATATACTGATAGGATATAAACTAAGAGTAAATATTTTCATAGCGTGTAGAAGTTTAATGGATATAATGAGGGATTTATTGAAACTATGCAGATAACTCCTTTTTTCAGTTTTGTGTAACAAGCAAATTGAATCATTTCGAACGTTATATTTCCATGGTTACACTTTCATTGCAGATATATGTATAAAATATAATACTAATGTCAGACATCATAGATTTAGTATTTTATAAAATTATCAAAAAAAAAAACAAAGACTTCTGATGAATACATTGGTTTTACATTTAATACTAAACTTTTTTTTTAAAGAATAATTTTTAAGCATAATGAATGATGACGTGATAATTAAACTTATTTAAATCGTAGTTGCAGTGTTTTGCTTTTTCTCAAATAATCCGATAATTGAGCATGAGAATTAGGTTATTCGTATATCTGATAGTATCTATTATATGAATAATGTCTTTTTCTATGGCTAATTATCTTCTTAGTCAAAATTAAAATGTAACAAACCCTTCCACTTCGTCGATCATCTGTACCAAAACTTTGCCTCGAAGTAGGACGTTCATTAACATAATAGGATTGTTCTTCATACAAATGTTGTGGCTGTTGTTGTTGCTGTTGTTGTGGAAAACTACTTCTTAAACCACTAGAATTTATTGTTTGATATGTTGAAGTCGCTCCAGTATATGCCATTATATGAGAAAGATCTGAAGATAAAATATAAAACTAACAGAAACTAGTGTTAATAATAAAACTCTTGGCGAAACTCTCTCCTTTTTTTTGATTCAACTACTGCATTTCTTTGGTTGCTCCTTTGATCAACTCAACTGTGTTTTCGAAACCATTACCATTTCTGTTGTTCTTTCTACTCTCACTCTCAAAGCTTATATATTCAATCTGAAAAGTTTCTTTTTTCCTGCTACTCTTCGCAGAGAGCGCACAAGAACGTGTGCATGTGATGAAAAACGACGCTAAACATAAAAAAAAAGAAGAAAAGAAATGAAAAAATGTAGAAGGACATGTTGATGCTTCTTCAGGCAATAAAATTAAGTCATGCCAACCAGTGCGCGTGCATTGTGTCTTTGTCAAGCTCGACGACAGCATAAATCGATATAAAAAAAAAAGCGAGCGAACAAAATAAAGACAGCACATTGCATGGTAGGCAGCATATTGACAATAGAACAACAATAACAACAATAAAATGGCTCCTGTAAAGCGTTTGTCTGGATTTGTTCGCGTATGTATGAGAAATAAAAAAGGAGCGAAAAAAAGGTAGATACCATAAACCGACTGTTAATACTGATTTATGATATTCAGTGCGATCAGCACGTTTTTCGTTTTACTCATATCAACTAAATATGCAGGAAATGTCAAGAAGAAAAAGTAAATATGTATTTGAAAAAAAAAAGAGAAAAGAAAAATGAATTAGCAAATATTCTCTCTCGTATACTGTTACTCATAAAAGGTAGGATCATTTATTTTCTAATAAATCGAAAAGTAATAATACAGCAACCTTCAAAATGATATTATATTATTCCGTCAATATGTCTGGTAATTGTCAGAAAAAAAATGAATCCACATTAACAAGAACACATAAATTCTCTTTTTCATCTTCTTGTTTCAATGAAATAAAAACATTAGTCACACGAAATAGAGAATAACAAATAAAAAGAGAAAAAAAAATAAAATTGCTAGTATTAGTATTTTTTTATCGCACCAGACACAAAAGAAAAAAAAAATTATCTATCTGAACTGATAAAAGACAAAGTAAAAACGAAAAAAAGAAAAACAAAACTTAAACAGATGTAGTCCGTTTGATGCCTTTTCGTATACTTCGTTTTGCTATATTATTGGGTATTTGTCTATTTGGATGTGAGTTCGGTAGAAGTTTAATAATTCTTATTGGTGGCGCTGGTGTTGTTGGTCTTGAATTAGCTAATAATTGTGCTTGAGATTTTGATTTAACCATTTGTGTAAGTAAATCCATATCTTCTGGACGAATTAATACACGACAATAATCTCCGTAGAGAAGTGTTGGTGATCGGGGTGGAATTATTGAATAAGGTATTTTATCAACATGTTGAGATGATATTGGTACAGATTTATCAAATGGTATACGTCGTCTTTCTAGAACTCTTTGTTGTTTAGGTGTTGAAGAATCTGGTGTAGCAGCATTACCGATCGCATACTGATAACGTTGATTATTTGAAGTAGAATAATGATTTTGATTTAATTGATAATTCGAACGATTCGACATCGATTTTGTATTATTATTATTATTATTATTATTGGTATTATTTGTGTCATGTGCAGCAAGATTTAATGGTAAAGCAGTTGTCATTGATAAACAATTTCCCATTAATTGACGAGTACGTAAGCGTAGTTTTTCTTGTTTTCGTACAAGTGCACGAAAACGATATATAAACCAATAAACAGTTAAAACACCAGTTAATTCTTGTAGAACAAATGAAAAAACTGCACAAAGAAATGAATATCCATAGGAACATAACATCACCTTAGCATCTTGATCGATTTTAACTGATTCTTCAGTTGTAATTGAAACATATAATGTAACACCAACCATTGTAAGTAAACCTATAAAATTAAGAAAAAAGGAATAAAATAAAACTAAATATATATATGTATATATAATTCACCTGAGATAGAAAATAAAAGTCCTGAGATGAAGAAAACAGCCTTTCGACGTCGTTTGCAAAGACCACGTGTAAATAAAAAAATGGCAATAATTAAAAGAGCAGATGCAGCTGTAAAACAAGCCATACTTGGTGCTGATCGATCTAATTTAATATTCGATCATATTAATATATATATTATATATATTTATATAATATAAAAAAGATCTTACATGATACAGCTTTAAAACCTTTTTCTAATTTTGCCTCAGCTTTGGAATATTTAACAATATCACAGGTATATGGAGCGTCTAAAAACAATGGTTTATAAAAATAAAAGAGTTATTTCATATTTTTATTATTTACCATAACTCTCTTTCATACATTCGCGCCAAAGACCAATTCGATGATATGTATAATTTAAACTTCGTATATCGCCTATTTTTACTACTGGATTTTGTGATAATCTTGTTTGATTTCCATATATCCAATAATCAGTAAGAAGACCAACGGTCATAAGTGCTGGCGCAGTATAGGCACTGACCGAAGCGGAGACCATTAGTGCCCTATGATGAAAATTATCCATCCATGCGCCGTCAATGCGCAATCGGGAAGGGGGGCTAGTGTTATTATTGACTAGTAAATACAAAAGATAAAAAAAGAAAGAAAGCATTAAAAGGTAAAATGTAATAAGACACAAGAGTGGCAAAACAAAAAGATGTTCATGTGTCAAATCGTCTTAAACGCAAATACACTCATTCATCTCACACTACTTAGAGTAAAAGACAAGGTCGAAGTGGTTATACTAAATGCTAGCTATTGTTGTTCGATTTTGTCGTTATATTCTGAGTCAAAACACTTGGCACGCAACAATCGGTCTCTGTTTCCCTCGCTCTTTTTTGTTCGAATTATTATTTATGACTACTGAGCATACACAACAGTCTCGGCTAGCGTTCGAAATTGCTCGTTTCTCCGCCATCATCATAGTACTTGAGCTAATACACCACATACATACACATACACACGAAAAAATAGAGAGATGCATCTATACTTAGACTCAAAAGAAGAAAAAACTAGAGAGAATGGAAAAGACAGAAATATTTTATTAGGATTTCTTTTTACGCACTCGTACGAGTGGTCCATCTCGATCGCGCGCGCGATGCGATGTAAACTAACGATCGGATCATTCTCCCTCTTTTTTTGTCATTACTAATAGTACCGTATATAAAGAAAATTACATTTTTTATCTCGCGCTTGCTCTCTTTTTTTGTTATTCTTCTTTTTCTTTTCCCTCTTTTTTTCTTTGAGTCTCTATATGTGTGAGTATGGGTGTACTACTAATGATGACAGCTACATCGAGGAGAAAAGATGAGTAGACACTTTTGACCAATTGATCGGAAGATGTGACTTGCTTCTTTGTTTTGTGTCTTAAACAATGGTTTCTTCCTTACTCTTGTGTCTCTTGTCTCAAACTAGCAGTACTAACAAGAAGCCTAGCGGCAATTTCTATATCTTTATTTGTACTAAAAAAGTAACTGAATTTACTGTAGAGTAACGGTGTACGAAAACAAATATTCCAATCATAGATGTTTTCTTAAGATATAGTTACGGTCTGTTGCGTCCTAATAAACGATTTTCTTGTTCATTGAAGATTAAATTCTATTAAACGTTTGCACCGATTGACTTCTAAAGGCGTACATTTTATTAATTACTAAAAAAATAAGTTAAGCTAGAATAGAAAAGATGTTTATCTCTTGAACATGGATATGAGATGAAACAGAAGAACGATTATCCGTATACCTATGATAATAATCGAGATTATTTACAGTTATAACAATTGAATATTGTATTTTTTTATCATGCCAAAAACCATTTATTTTATTCAATGATAGATGATTGATTGCTTATTTCATCGTAATTATATTGAACATGCAATATCTACTTGTAAAAGATGACTCATCATTCAATAAGATGTGTCTTTCAATAGAATCAAACATGAAGATTTTTGAGTAGCACTTTGCAAAATAGAGATATTGTTATTAGAAGGAATACATTCGTGGTTTTTTAATTATTTATATAGTTTCAAGTACAGATTATTAGAAAATCACTCTGAACATTTTTGCTAATCACAACATTAATGAAGCATTAAAGTTAGTAGAAGAAGAATTTAAAATATGAAACATGCACAAAAGAAAATTGAACTATTTTTGGAGATATCATTACTTTGAAAGTGTAGAAAGAAACTGTTTTAAATGTTTTTTTGTGTATTTTCAGATGTACAAAAAACAATCTGCTTTTATTTTTACAAGATTGCAGACTACTTTAATAGTGAAAGTATTATAAACCTTGAAATGAAAAGTGGCGATACTTCAGCTTTCATGAAAAATTGATAATCTCTGTAGTTTATTATGTACGATGACTAAAAGCATTCTAAAGCTTGACATTACTATATTAATGTTAGCTACACTTCCCTAATTGAAGTATCCAAAACTGAAATAATAGCTAGCAGTTATTTTCCATTGTTCGCATGAATCTCTATAGATGAAAATTGTCTAAGCATTGAACCGAATATTAATTCTTGCAGTTCTCTAATCATTGTAAAGGAGAGTATCAATAATTAAGTTCTGATTTGAAAAAAAAATAAAAGTCAATAGTATTTGGAAAAATTAGAACAATAAAATTATTTACATACGTATAGCATATTTTTCAATTTGTTTTTAGTCATTTGAAGTTAGTTTTGAATAGAATCTCTATATAAAATTTTTTAGTTATTAGATTATATTTATCATTATAAGCCTTTTTTTCAGAGAAAGTTCTAAATTCTGTTATTATTACAAAATCTTTATTTTTAATCATCAGACAAGTTATTCTTATCATTGCCAACAGTTGTTAAAGTTACTTTCTTGTTTAATGTGAATTCTATTAGATAGACGTATTTTTTTCATCGTTAACAATAAAATTACGTTGTTCTTTTTGCTCAATTCTATCTAGAATTTAAATTTGACAAAACAGAAAATCGAGGAATTACCTTGGCAGATGACATATGTTTAGTACATATCGCTTGACAATTTATATTATACGTATCGTTCTATTAATTAATTCAGATTAGATAAATAATAAACTTTTGTTTTATGCATTATTGGATGCGTGACAAATGTCAATCAATCATTAGAAACTGATCTTTCTGTTCTTAGTATTATTGTTTTCCTCTGTAAACCATTAAAAAAAAACAAATAGAATAACAATAGAATTATTCTCCTCTGTGTCAATATTAGAGATATTTTGGATGATATGCAATCTTTTCTTAGAATTAAAACTGATGTACCATGTGATGTACAAAGTCTAGATTCCTTTGTGTTAAATAGATAGAGAGATCGAACATATTCCTTCATGTACTGATAACAGAAAAGTAAAGAAAACAAATATGAGTACACAATCATTATTATTGATGTGCAAAAATAGTATAAAAAACAAAGGACAACCAAATAACTCTATTACTAAATATGAAAAAAAAAACAAAATTGCAAGTGATTATAACGAATTATAATTCAACATGTCTTATATTAAGATGTCGTTGTGATAATGATGCATGATGGCTTTTTTTTTTTAACAAGAATATATTATAAATGAAGAGAAAAACTTCTACTTGTAAATCAATAATAATTGATGTGTAATCGCTCATAAAAGAGAGATCAATAGGGAAATTAATGCATATTCAAGTCTGTGGTTGTAAAGAATATGATTGACATTCGGAATAATAATTTATCTTAGCAGAAAATAGCACAAATATCAGTGATAGGTTTATGAAAAAACAAAAAAACAAGAATCATTATACAAAATAAAAATATCTTAGATAATTCATTTGTTATCGTTTTGAATATTCAACAACTAGAATAGGATAATATCATGTATTATTATTGCTAGAAAACGAATAACAAATAATCGAATATACAGGATGGCCTAAAAGTAAGGAAACTCAGAATTTTTTCAATTTTTTCTTTATACATGGTTAGTTAGGCTTCATATTTATACCATACATACTAGCTGATACTAATTAAAGATGTAGCATATGATCAGTTTTTAGATGTCGTAATTTGTTCAAACTCATGCAAATTTATCTTATTATTTGTCTGTGACTCTATGAGAAATTGAATGTTTTTCAAGCTCTATGCGGCTTGCATTGTTTTGTTTTCTAATCTCGATCTATGAAAAGAATTCCATTTAATTAATTTTGACTTCTGCTAGGTTAATCAGTACAAAATGTAATTAAACCGAATTCATCGCGCACACAACGGGATAAGCAGATAAAACTACAGAAATTAAAAAAAACATCAAATTTCTTATACAGTCATAGACGAATAGTAAGATAAATTTGTACACTTTTGAAGAAATTACTGTACCGAAAGACTGAGCATATGCTACATCTTTTACTAGTATTACCTATTAGATCTAATGTAAATATGAGGCCTAAATGACCATGTTCAAAGAAGAAATCGAAAAAGTTCTGTGTTTTCTTACGTTAAGCCACGCTGTGTATTGATCTATTTCTTATCTTTTGTACAAATGTAGAATATATAAAATAGTCTACGAATATTCAAAGACCACATGAAAATCTAAACATTGGAAAGAATGGGGGGGGGGGGGGGAAGGGAGCGGGCGGGCGGGATGACTGACGTCTCCTTCGTCGCCAGACGGCTTGCTACCACTTACATTTTGTGCTCCTCTAATCCTGGTCACCTGGTGACGGTATTGTTTACTGGAAGACAGCTATTTTTGTTGCTTTTTTCCAGAAAAGTAGCAGGTACTACGTAACACTCGGTTTCTCTCAAAATCTACTAGAACGACGAATAACTTTGACAAAAAGTATTTAAAAATATGCCAGAAAATCGAACATTTTTTCAATAATTTGAGATGTGTGCACACCTCTCACCTTTGCTTTTGCGGCCTCTGCAAATATTTGAGCGTAAAATGAAATAAATCCAATTATTGTTGTCAATCATGAACACATGGAATGAAATATTAGTTGATATCAAGAAATATTCGTGTTCATTTATAGTTAGAATTTTTTAATATTTATTATAATTAGCAAATAAAACTATCAATCATATTACATTCTTAGTCGAAGAAATAATCTCACAAAATTATATTCTACAACTAAATAAACATAGCTTTTCAGGGCTTATTGGAAGACATGTGATCAAGATATGACTTGAACTTTTCACTACTAACTAGACTCACATAATAAACGGGACACTATATTTTTTGTTTTATTAACACTTTCCAACACATTAAAGACTTTCTTTTAGTTACATTCGATAGAGAATTTCCTGCTCTACAAAGCTGCCGTCTTTGTTTTTTCAAATAACTTTTTCTATCGGTTATAAGTTTAAAAGATGAACACCTACTTAATCATCTATCTGAAACCATCATAGAAAACAATTTTTCGTAAAAGTTTCGTTGAAATTTCAAATATGCTATAAAATTCTTCATAAAACTCTATATCTTTTGATATATATCTCAGAATTTTAGAAGAATGATATGCGAGAAAAAGTTTTGAAGTTAAAAATGTGAAAAAAAAAACGTTTTCTAGCAGACTTACATCATTGTCTTTTCCTAACGTTTCTACTCTTCAACTTAACAATTGTATAATTTTGTTGAGAATTAAATTCTAGACCCTGTGACATGAGAATAAACGTGTCATAGGCCAAGTCTCGTTTGGGAAAAACATGATTTCCCAGAATGCGTCTCAAAATATCACTAGATATTGGTTCAAAGCCGTTTTTCTTCTCAATAATAAAAATAGAGAGCACGGAATTCCCGATCCATTAATGTCAAATACTTTATGTTTACCGTCAGTTCTAATGAGTCAAAGCTTACGCAAATCGATAGATGTCTACAGAAAATCGAACATGGCAATTATACAATTGATTACGCGTTCATCTTTTGAATTTTGCGTCAACAAAAAAGAGTTATTTGAATAACAAAGACAGTAATTTTGTAGTGCAAAAAATTCTCTATCGAGTAAGCCCAAAATAAAGTCTCTTATGTGTTGGAAAATGTCATAGAAAAAGAGAAAAAAATTTTGTTCCATTTATTATTCGCCACCCTTTTTTACATCAATTAGGTATCGAATGATATCATAACGATTCTTCGAATAAATAGTAATGAAATGGTATAGAGGAAAATAATTGTTCAATGACTATCTATGAAATTTTATTTCATAAATATGAGTCTAGCCTCAAGTGTTCTTGTTATGCATTAAATGTTTGAAGTCAAACAGTTTGAGTAAAAAGAAAAATAAACTCCAAACAACTATGAAAAGAATCGTCAAGCATAATAGTTAATACACAGAATATAATAGAAAGGGAATAAATAGAAGAATGAAAAGACGTGACATTGGCTTAGAAAAAAATAATATTAAATATACCTGCAAGCTAAAGAAAAACCATATTCTGTCGAATGTAATGGAAGTATTTATTATTCTTTTTTCTTTTGTATTGATAGTTTAAGTAATCAGTGCAGTTATTATGAATGCTTTTCGCATACAAGAAATTCGATTCTTTGATGAAGGTTATTAAATAAGACAACAAAACACCCTACAATATGTTTGAATATATAAATGAATGATAGGTTCTATAGAACACATGAGTACTGTAGTCTTAGAATTTCAAATTTGAAAAGTAATCCTGTTATAGTAAATATTTATTCTATATATGTTTAACTTTCTTTCTAGTTAACAAAAAGAAAACTTGTTTTTTTTTGAGTCATGACCTGCATGATTTGTCTTAACATCACTGGTAAATGAAAGACTAAATACAAATGAAAAACACAAAGCAAAACAGAAAAAAGACTTTTAAATCAAACTTCGGAATCTCGCAAATAACTATCATCATATCTACCACGTACTCTCTCATGATGATGACTACGATGTTTTGATCGACGTTGTGGTGAACGTCCGTCTCTTTTATCATCATCATTTTGTTTTGCTCCTCTTGACGAACTTTTTTGTGAATTAAATGCTTCAGCAAGTGAAAGAGCAAAACGATGTGCATGTTCTTTCGATTGAAATAAGAATGCATAACATTCAGTCAATGTTTCATGATTAGTCTTCTTATCAGAAGATGATGATGATGTTTTCAACTGTCGTAAAACGATACAAGTTGATACTTTCGAATATTTGATGTCATGCATAACGTAAGATATATATTCTAATGGAATAAGACCATTTTGTTGTCGTTCAGGACTATGACTACGTGAATGATGTCTACGGTGCGAGGATTGATGACGATGTGTAAGTGTAAGTCCACGTGTATTAATACACGCTTCTAACGTTGGTATTTCATTCACTGATGGTAATTTTCGTGCATTATTCACCATGTCATCAATAGGACCGCGTACGGCTGAAGAGCCCCATAATTGCGAACATTTTGTTCTGCCTAAATATTTAACAAGAAAATATTGCGGCAGTATCAATTTAAATTGTGATGACATGAGAGGAATACTATCAGTTGGTTTTATTTGTATTCGAATAGCATCAGGTGTAAATGGAGCTGGTGAATCGTCGAAATCACTTGTATGTATAAAATTTAAATTAGCAAAATCTTCATTTAGGTTTGCAATAATATTTGAATTAGATAAACGATGATTTTGAGAAGACGAAGGCAATGAAGGAATTTGATTAGTACGATTATTATTTCGTGGTAGATAAGGTGGTGTATCCGACGGTGTTGATGGACGACTACTTTCACGAGATGCTTGATAACGAATAAATGGTGAAAAATTTGTATTTTTCACTTCAGATATAGTTTCAACAGATTGTAGATAAAAATTTGCTGGTTGATGAGAATTTTCTTGATTCTGTTCAGGAAGACAATGATGAGATTGAAGACCGAAGTAATCGTGATTTGTTTTTTCATCTTGAAAGGCATCTTCAAAATCGACATAAAGCTAAAGAAAAAATAATGATCACAGCATGAGACTAATGTACTCGTATGTACTCATTCAATCATCTATAAGACAATTGCATGACATACTAAAAATAATTATTTTTAGTCTACATACAATATTGTGATTTCATCATTAAGAATAATAGAACAAAAATTTTTTTTCTTTCTTTATATGTAACGAATTTTTAATAAATAAATAAATAGGATTTGATTTTATTCTATGAAAATTAATCTTACAGCTTTTGCTCGTTCAAGTTCACTTGGCTTGCGTGTAGCAGATGATTCGTTTGAAACTTTACCATTAGCAGAATGATTCGATGGCATAATTGTAGCATAATGAATTTGACGTTGTAGTTGATGATGATCTTCTTTACGTGCCATTTGGTTTTTTTTCTGTCTTGGAATGAGTTGTAAGTTTGTTTTATTTTTATTTGATCAACAATACAGTTTCCTTACGATACAGCACCTTGAACAAACAAACAAATAAAATACACTCTTTTGAAATCATGCATTGAGTAGAGTGTGACAGTATTCGATGAATCAATAGCGTAGGTGGACCTTACGGCGTCTCTTCAATGATTTTTGTCTTTTCTGCACAACTGCTTCGATGGCTGTTCGTGCGAAGCAACGAAAAAATTAACGACAAAAAGAAAACAACTATTTCGTCAGGTACTATTACTCAAGAATGATGAATACATTTTGAAAACGGAAGAAAAATAAATCAGCTGAAAAGTACTTTAAGGAGTGGCTAAGATTTATATACGTTTACGAAACAGAAATGCGATTAAGAATTTAAGGTTGAATATTTATTTGAATGCTTAGAAAAGTCAATTAACTCCAGTTTTTTTTTTTTATGTTGAATTCAACAATAATTTATACTAAACTGATAAAATGTTTCTTTCTTTTATAGCTACTATACCTTTCTTTTTACTTGATCGTTTTTGTCTTCTCTTGATATCAGTAAGTTAACCCTCATTCTTCGATTTTTGCTCAAGAGTTATTACCTTATAAAAGACGAGTAATAAAGCTTATTGCGATAACGACATGTGTAGTATGTAGGTATATATTCCTCTTCTTTTCTGTGTTGATTGTTGGCATCATCATAGTCTTGTTATGACATGTGAGATTAGATGAATAAAACGAGCGTATCAAATAACTTTCTTCTGCTACATGTGGGTGTTGCTCTGCATGCCGCAGCCAGTTATGGTAGCACGTCGTTTTTTGTCAAGTATGAATATATGTACAGTTTGTCAAGTCAATTAAAAACTGGCTAGTTGAATAAAGTCTAGTAGGAAAAAGAAAATAAAAGAAAAAGGAAGACAAAAAAAAAACGATAAAGAATAAGAAGCTTTCTTTTTTTTTTCTTGAATAAGCAATTCAAACATACTGAGAGCGTGCGTTATTCTTTTTTTTCTCTGCATATGTCGTTTGCGAGTTGACGATAAACGAAAATATAGGGAATTGAATAAAATAAAGCAAAAAAAAATTATAATAAAGAACGAAAAAAGTTGAGTAAGCAGAAGCATGTCGATTTCTGATGTCTTTTTACTCTCAATGTAGTATAATTTTTTTTTAATCATGTACAAACAGTAATTATTTTATTGTTGTTTAAAAAGTTCATTTTTTCCTACTTACTAACCATGCAAAACATACTATTAATAGATGATGTATATATCCATGCGTATATAGGCCATTCATCATTTTCGAATATGTATTTATGCGTAGAAATATAGATTGTTTTTTTTTGTCAATCAATTTTGTACTTTTCGAATGAATAATATTTTATTGTATGGATACGATATTTTAATCTTGAAATTGTGATTCAGAAAATCAGAGATAATATATTAATATCTATTTCTTGGTTAACATACTTAAACTATTTTTCTTGAAAAGTATTTCAATAGGATAGATAAATATTTTATTTTATTCTATAAAATTATAAGAGAATTTTATTTCTATTTTGATCAAATTATTATGTTATTGCAAAAAATTACTAAAAAAATATTTCTCTTTATTACCGAACATAGTCATATACGTATAAAAATATCTACAGTCCCATAAAAAAAACTTTGCAATATACTTGTTCTTACTGTTTTAAATAACATGCTTGCGTCTTTCAAGTTATTTAAATACTCCTGTTCAGCCATTACAACTCTATCAGAAGCACTAAACATATGTTACTAAGAGAAACAAGTAATGAATAAAATTCTAAGACAAATTATTAGACTTTCTTTGTTATTGTAGAGTTTCACTTTAACTTGAATAAGAGGACCATAGACATGTATGTAGAATTGATATTATTAGCGAAAAAGATTTTTTTTTATCATTAACATATATGTATTCAATTAAATACACATGAATAAGAATACATGATGAAGTATTGTTACCATTGACTTCAATATTTGACTAGAAATAAGTGAAGTACTTTAAATGTCATTTATGTACATATTGGTCATTTTTATGACAAAACTACACGATGAGAACAATCTTAAACATAGTTACTATTTGATGTTGATGTTGAATTATATTATTAAGAAAAAAAAAATTTAATACATTGATAAATTTTACAAGATATGATGAAGGAGGATGAATGTATGCATATCTGCTGATGTTTCAGTTATATTTACTGTTACACTTCTTTTTCTTCTAGTAGAAAACTATATACATTCTTTTTTGAATACTTATGTTTTATGAATTTATGTCTTTTTTTTTTTTTTTACTATGGATCGTGTTATTTTTTGTACAATGATTATTTTCAATCGTTCATATTATTCTGTCTTTGATTCATGACAAAATAGCACATCCGTTTTAAATTACAATAATAACACACGATCTGACAAAATTTACAACGATAAAATGTAAATATGTTGATTTCTAGCAAAAAATATAAAGAAAAAGAAACTTAATATATGGATTGAATGATTCACTACATACATCATTTAGATTAATATTCACAAAAGAAAAAAATAGATAAAAATAAAATAAAAGTAGGATACTTTTTTTTAATCCATTCATACGATTCTAATTTTAATATTACTACAACTAAAGATATAATATATATTCAACATTTCTGTCTTTTATAATAAATGATAGATGATTTTGTAAAAAAAAAAACGGTTTTATCGATCAGTCAATATGGAAAAATCGAATATAGATTATGATATACTTCGAATATATAAAGCTTGATAGATATATGTCTGATAGTTATTAGTTCATTCTATTTTAATCTTTCATTAATTTGTTAGTATTTATTTTGTTATTGTTTTTGACATTGAAATAAAAGCATACTAGAGAAGTACAATATCTTTTCTAGTATAGCTAAGAGTTTAATTGTCTTTGACCAATAATTTTTCTTTATGTCAACTGATATTGATAACTTTTTACATATTATTTCTTTACAACTGTTCAATACATACATTAAAATTGAGTTTCTAACTCACTACGTCATTGAATTATGAGAAATTTATAACACAAAAATGTACTTCGTTAATGGCATGTGTAAAAATCAAAGAAAGTGTTTTTTTCTCTAATAAACGATGTGAAATAATATGTAAATAATTGGTCTGGTTTGAAAAGCGTTCTAGATTCGATCAAAAAAGGTAATTGATCTAGATTCCATTCCTTCTTTGTTTCTTCGATCAAGGGGTACACTGCTTGATACATACACTTATATGTTTTTTTGTATGAAGTGAAACTAATTCAATTTTAATTCGCTTATGCAGTAATTACAAATAACAGTGTATGTTTTATAGAAAGAGAAATAATTGTTTCAAAAATAATGAGTTCAAAAAAACTTCGTCTATTTCTAGTTTTATTTTTTTTCCGATAAATAAGAGTAATTTAGAAAAAAAACTAAGAATTTATTATATACATACTTTGCAGAGTGATGTTTTGAAAGTAGATTTATGTCGTCAATAAACTATTTGATTTAGAATAAAATTTGTAGAGTAATCTACAATGCATAAGTATTCGTCAAATATAAAAACGTGCTGTGTTCGAATGTAAATTGCTAGAAGCCTAACTTTTTCACTGACAAGTAGAGCTAAATATGTATTCTAAAGTGCATGTTCACGATAAAGTTTACGAAGTAATTTGAGATATTAATTTTCGATTTTTTTTAATCACTACAAATGATTCAGTTACCAAAACAAATATTTGCGTGCTTTTTCTTCGTTTATCTACAGTATGTTGTTGAGAAACAAGAATTATGAGTGCAAACTTGAAAAAAAATAGAATATGGGATCTAGACTTTGTGAAAATCGATTTTCTGTTTTTCTTCGTACTGAGGATAGTCAGCAATCAGCTTTAAAAGCAAAACTAATAGATTCAATAATTTTTGAAGAAAATTTTAAACGCTTGTCACAACAGAAATAATCAAAAGCATCCAAAATACGAAGTTTTTTTTGTGCCATACAATAATATATATAAAATATAAGAAATATACATTTTATTGAGTTCCTAAATGACGAAACCAAGAATACATACAAAATAGCACTTGGCGGCAATTTTGACGTAATTAAAGATTTTAATAACTTGAAGGATTACATCCGTTTGACATTTGCATATCTCCCTTGAAAGCATTAAAGAAAAGAAATAGCCAAGATATGAAAGAACTCTTATATATACCTTGATAACTAGCCGTTTTAATAGTTTTTAAATAGTGGAATTTAATGTCTTAAAGTAGACACTTTCCTCTACCTGTGAGTGAAGAAAATTAGACTTCTAGCGTTTTCGGTTCGAATATAACAGGCATTGATATTTATCTGGACACTTACGCATCGTAGATTAGATATAAAACATTAAATTCTATAACTGGACAAAATGTTTGACCTTGACCATATTCTTTTCAACAGAAAGGGTGTGGGTGTGGATGGGTGTGGGTGGGTGTGTGTGGGTGTGGGTGGGGGTGGGTGTGGGTGTGGGTGGGTGTGGGTGTGGGGGGGGGTGGGGGTGGGTGTGGGGGGGGGTGCGTGGGGGTGGGCGCGTGGGGGGGGGGGGG
>CAJNSZ010000354.1:0-108668 GCA_905329745.1 Rotaria sp. Silwood2 | reverse complement strand
TCTATGCGATCAATTTTTGCAATGATCAAAATCTGATCTCTCAAAGTTTTGTCCATTTTGAAAACAAAAAGTACAACTATGGAATAAGTGCTCTTATGTAGATTGTAGAGCTTTTCAGACTGCATCTGACGATGTGTTTCGATCATCGATGCAATGTATTAAGGGATGGAAAATTAACCTGTCTTACCCGTTATAAGCCAGTATAACGATCACGAATGATAACGAAACGAATCTTACTAGAAATTTATTACCATTATATTATGTGAAGTATGATCAAATAGCATAGAAAGAAAGAGCATTTTTTTCTCTATCATCCTGTGTAAAAAGAAACTTTTATCAAGTTTACTAAGTGGTACTAAAATGTCGTTGCCACTACTTTTGGATACCCCTAAGTATTTTATCAACGTCATCAAAGGACACCGCCGTTTCAGAAAAAGTTGTCCAAATTCAATGAAATTTGAAATGCTAGTAGAAATAAGTGAGATACATTTAGCACAAAATTTTCATCTGGATAAATCTTATGGAAGAAAGCTATAGTGAAAATATGTCTGTACGAAATTGACACAAAAATAGAAAATATATTGTTTCGTATGATTTTTCAATACGGTTACTGTCTTTTTATATTTCATAGTATGAAAGAAAAAGGATGTTACATATAGTTAGATAGAGCACGGAATATTTTACATTATTATTCTTGTTAGAATATTATCTGGTATTCGTTGACATATTTTAGAAATACGAGCAAAGTAAAGGTCTATATCTTTTTCCAAAATTTTGACTTTTCACAAATACTGAATTTCAGTAATGCGATCATATCTACATAATGAAACGTTATCGCAAGATCAAACTTACGCACAAACTACGTCTTAATCTCAATACACAGACCAATATATTCAACTAGTCTAACAATGAATACGAACTTGAGATTCTTACAAAATACTTTATCCTTCGTTTTTCTTAATAATCACTATATTTGCACTAGTCATTTCAGTCGATTAAAACCTAATTAAAGAACAATCATTCGATGTCCAAAATTACACTCGAAAGACCTAACATCTTTTGAATTTATATGAATAAATTATTCGTTTGGTTTTCTTTGTACTTTATCAAGTTCCGATGTGGGTGTGAACGTAGCGCTTCTCATCGTCCATACACACACACCAACATCTTAATAATAAAAAAGAAAATAATGAATGAATTAGAATTAGTTTGACAATTTTCTCTATTAAACTTTTAAATTGAATATCAAGTTGAATATAATTAAATTGAAAGATTGTTGATGTTCGTTATTTGAATGAATATTTAAATATTATTATCTTATGAAAGGAATATATCGATTTCGATACGATTTTTCTTTAGTTGTTTTTTTTTCCTCAATTCAGTTTGTGCTTCATTTGAATTGATAAGATAAACGAAACGATGAAAATAGTGTATTATATTCGCATCTTTTTTTCTTCTCAATTTATTTCCACATGCAAAGTTAAATTCTATGTTATTTTACTATTGAAAAAAAAGTAAAATTTTCAAAATGAAGTTCGATGATTTTCTAATATTAATAAATGATTGGGGAAGATTTCAAAAAGTAAAATATACAATTATATGTTTAACATATATGCTACCACCAATTATGGTTTATACATATTCATTTACAGCAGCAACACCAAATTTTCGTTGTCGAAATCCATCGCAGTGGTTAAATGATTCATATAGTAAAACATCAAATTCCATATTTAATGAAAAATATCGACCAACAAATGAAGAATGTTTATCAAATAAAAAATCGATCTCATTAAAAGAATGTCAACGATGTTTTATTCGATCAACAACTTTTAATAATCAATCAATGGATGATACATTACAATCATGTCAATCTTATGTTTTTGATCGACAATATTATAAAGACACATTAATTGAAGAGGTTCATTAAATAATTTAAATATTATTTTGTAAAATGTGATTTAAAATGAATGTTGAAATTCAGGAGTAGAAATTTAGAATGTTGCAGTATCGCTATGAAAACATCACAAGCTGTAATGGACATTGTTGATATACCATAAAAGATTGTATATCAATAATGTCTCGTTATTATATACGAAGTACTTGTTTATTACATTTTTGAAGAAGGATGGTAAAAAAAATAAATCCCAAAATAGATAGAATAAACAATATCTCTGTGATTAGAAGCAGCAGCTATCTTTTGTTTCATATTTTAAACCCACAAGAATTGTAAAAACAGATTTTTCTTTATTATTATTTTAATTTAGTGGAGAATGATTTGTAATCGTGTAAGTTATCGATCATGGGCTCAAATGATATTCTTTGTTGGTTATATGGTTGGCTCAATTCTATTTGGAATTCTTGCAGACAAGTTTATTATTTTTAATATAAATAAAATCTAATGAAATAAATTTAATTTAGATATGGTCGTCGACCAATAATGAGTATTAGTTTTATTTTAATGACATTCTCTAGTTTATTATGTACATTTGCTCCACAGCAATCTTTTGGATTTGGACCATCATATATTATATTTGTTTTAGCAAGATTTTTACTTGCTTGTTCTACAAGAGGAATATCTGTATCTGGATTTGTACTTGCTTCTGAAATAGGTATTTAACACCATCAATGTTTATGCCCTAAACTAGTCGCCATAGAATTAGAAAAATGTTAGATTTTAAAAATTATGTGAATCAAATACTTAGTTCAAATACCGAAGCGACTATCCTCCCATATTAATGTCTCAATCTCAAAGAGTCCTTGGAGACTCTCATAGAAATACTATCAGTAACCATTGACATAAATATCACTGATTGATTATTTTTACTTTGTTTGTGAATGACTTGATCATATTGTAGTAGTTCTCGCGAGGGAAGTCCTCCCCCTCCCCAATTGATTGATCACTTCTGAGCCGAAACAAATAATTTTCGAATTTTGACTTGACAGTTTAAGCGGAAATACGACTTAAACAAATTAGTTTCTCATGAAAGTTTCAAATCTTTTGATTTACTTCTATTCTGGAATAAGAACATCGAATCTACCAGTGTATATAAACCATGTAAAAGTCAAGCTTTTACCGTAGCCATATCTCAAAATAAATAACGACAAAAAGATTTGAATCTCTCACAATAAACTATTCTTTATAAAGCTTATCTCTATGCAAAATCTCAAATCGAAATTCAAAAATAAGTTTTTCCGATATTTCTGGAAGGGAATCACGGCTTTGATTTAGAAAAACTACTGTAAAAATGCATAGAGTATGCATGATGTGCATTGTTCCGACTCAGAACCAATTAATCAGTTAAAGAACTTCTCTTGTCAATCAAACCTTGTAGTTTTGACGAAAAATATTTTCTAATGTCTAAAGCTACGACTAATATTAGCTGCCGCAAGGCAGGTGTACTCTTCTTCAGATAGTCGCCAAAGAGAATTCATCATGACTTTCACGTACATGAAAAATACTCAAAGTTTGACAAGGAACTTTCGTTGACATAAACCTTTTGGAAACTTTTCATAACTCACCAAGACCTATTTATGGACAAAATACCAGCTCAAAAGGATGTGGATACTTAGAGATGCTCTCTCATCAGTATAGAGTCGAATAAGGTTAGTATCACTACTTTTGATATATTCTAAGTGATTTGGAAAAAGAATTCGTTTTTTTTCTGTATTCTAAGTTGGACCAAAGAAACGACTCTTAACTGGAATTGTCATTGAATATTTTTTTGCATTTGGTCAAATGATTTTATTAATATTTGCTTATTTTATTCGTTCATGGCGTATATTAACATTTTCAATAGCATTATTTACTGTTCCATATATGCTTTTTTATTTGTGAGTAGTTTTATTTTTGATTAAAATAAATATTTAAATAATTTGTTCTTAAGTATATTACCGGAAAGTCCTCGATGGTTAATTAGTAAAGGTCGATTTGATGAAGGAGAAAAAATCTTAAGAAATATAGCAAAAATAAATAATTGTGTTTTCAATAGTGATGCTTATAAAAAATTAAAAGACGAACAAATTAAAGTAAGATTTAATTTATTTAATAAGAATTTAATTTTATATTTTATTAGAATATGTCTGAAAAAAATAATCAACAAGGTATTAGAAGTTTATTTCAATCAAAAATAATGACTATTATTAGTATTAATCTTTTTTTTCAATGGTATTTTATTTATTTTAAATTTAATAAATAATTAAAATGATTTATTTTTTTGTTAAGGCTTGTACAAAATCTTATCTTTTATGGTGTCTCACAAAGTACAGGTATAAAACATTTTATAAAGCAATGTTCTAATTAACCTAAATAACAAAAAACAAAGAGATTCTTCTTTCATAGTAAAAATAAAGAAGAAATTGCCGAAAAATTGATTCGTAATGCTCTTCAAAAATCCAATAAATAATAATTTATTCCAATCGATTTTTAATAAATAAAAATATTGAATACTGTTTAAATATATAATGCATTCAGTTACATCAATCAATTTAGTGTCTTGCACGGATACGAGTTTTTGCAACCGAGCCCGAACCGATCCGGCAAATTTACTCTCGAATCTATGTTCCTGATCGGACTGGATGCCGAGTACTCTACCCGGTTGCAGTACACTAAATCAATATTCTTGATCTTATTCTTTCCAGATTTTTATTTTTCTTAACCATCAACCAAATATTACTTTTATATAAACTGCAGTATAGAGTTCTTGTCTGAGAAAAAAAAACGCATGTTTTGACTGAGTCTTGGCTGAGGAAGTAATAATTGTCTCACCAGGCAAGATTCTTGTGTTTTGGAATTCTTAACTAATAATTAACAGATATTTTTTTATGCATACATACATACATAGAGATTACGCGGCATTTGTCTTCAGATTCTATCTTGAACTTCAGAGTAGAGTCTTGTTTAAATTTCAAGATTAAAAAGTATCGTTACTGATCAATGAAGAAAAACAAGAAGCTAGAAAGAAAGTCGATTAGAAGTGTTCCGAAGTCGTTAGGATTGGGAGAGAGTGTTGTTTTTTGGGGGAAATGGGAAACCAAAAAAACATTGAAATTCAGAAACTCAACTGAAGAAAAACGAAATTTTTGAAGAATCTTGAGTCACCTGTTCGGGATACTTTTAACATCTATAAAAATAGGATCATGGCAATTAAATCCATATTTATCATTTGGTGTGAGTGCATTTGTTGAATTACTCTCATATATTTTTGTTCATTCAATTCTTGATCGTATTGGTCGAAAAATTCCTTATGTTGGTTTTCTTATTATTTTTTGTGTTGTTTCAATCTTAATACTTCCTGTTGAATATTTAATGGAAAACGATGGAAAAGGTTTGTTATTATGAATGATTTTTCTTGTTGAAAAAAATTGAATTTAGGTCAACGATTATTATTGAATATAATAAATGGTACATTAAAATTTTTATCATCAGGTTCTTATGCAATTATTTATATTTACGCAAATGAATTATTTCCAACAAATGTACGAAATACTGGTATGGGTATTTGTTCAATGGTTGCACGTATAGGCGCTATTATTGGAACTTATTCTAATGATAATTTAGTATGAAAAAAAAACAAAAAAAATATATATTTTTTAATTTGATAATTTTTCTGTAATAAATATTTTATTTAAGACACGTTTATGGATTCATCTTCCAATACTATTTTATGGTAGTGTATCACTTATTGCTGCTCTACTTGCTTTAATGTTTCCTGAAACATTAAATCAACCATTACCTCAATCAATAGACGATGTTGAAAAAATGAATTTAATGAAGTAGATTATATTAATTCATATTGAATAAGATTTCAAATGTTTTTCTTTTGCATTTAGTATTCGAATTTATCGATCGAAGCGATTAATTAATGATAAAATTCAACTTAATGAACAACCAGGGAAAAGATTTGCTAACTATATCAACCCACAATTCGACAATAATGAAAGTCAATATAAAGAAGAACAAGTCACAAGATTTTGATCATTATACTGTTCATAGTTTAAACAGAAAAAAAAAACAATTTCGTTTTCTTTTTTTTAACTAATTGTATTTATTTTTCAAAGAACATAATAAATTCATTTTTAAATATAATATGATCCACTGTTTTTTGAATAAATTCCGATAAGAATATCATAGAAAACTGCAGTTTTAACCATTGAAGAGAAAAGATATAAGGGAGTGAGTTATTAGTAGAAATTTTGAAAATGATATTCTGAAGCTATTTTCCTTTTGATTTAGACTTATAATGTTAAGACTTTTTTTGAGACCTTCAGTTTTAGCCAATTGGTCTGTAATCAGGACTCTGTTCACTCAGTACTTCTGAACAATGTAGATAACTGAGTCAGATCAGTTTGAAACTAAAAACAAATAGTACCATTCGACATAGCAACGGTAAATTATGCTTCTCTAGCTACTTCTCCAGATAATCATTGATCAACTGACTGAAACTGGAGGTCTCAGGAAAAGTCACATAACTCTCGAATGAAACAAGTTAAGAATATAGACTTTATGTAGATTGAAAGAGAAAAACCGCAGGTCTCTATAATGTTGTTATCAAAAGTTATTTAGAAAAAAATACAGCGCATTGGATTTTAAAATCGTTAGTAGAAATATTTCTGATTAAATAATAACTTTAATAAGAATATTAACATGGCGAATTCATTATCGAACGAATGTCAATTGGAAATATTTCTCTCAAATTTTTATTTAACATTATTTACATTTCTTTGAAAAGCTAAATAATTAATGAATTATTTGATTCGATAATGTTTTTTCACATAATATATGATTTCAAATATAGATTTTCAAGCATTTATTAAATAATTTATTTAAAATTCATCTTTCAAAACGAAACTGCTATTAAGAATTCGATTCGTTAATAAATATATCATTATATATTACATTTTACTAAAATATATCACAACTACATTAAAGTAAAATGTCTAGGATATAATATCAATTATAAAAAAAAAAATGAAATAAAACTGATGAGTCTTGATGTAAAAATCAGCCATTAGAATGATCAGTATCAATGAGTTTCATTCGTCTAAATAAACAGATAAGTATGGTATTAATATTAAATAACACACAAGCTGTGAACTTTTTGAAAAATATTTTTAACGTTTGGTCATATTCGCACTAATATCTATCGTGAGTCATTAAATCAGACGTACATAAATCTTTATCTTATTCTTTTTAAGGCTGTGTTTGAACGCTACTCCTTCATTATAATATCATCTCAATACACATAATCTATTCTTCTTAAGATTTATCAATTAAATATAAAAGAAGATTTCTACTACAAATGATAAATATTTGTCATAATCATTTTTTCAATAAAACTATACGTACCCTTTGATTTTTTCGATATCACAGTGGATGGATCAGAAATATTGACAGTTTTTGATGAAGCTTTTTGAGTAAATGTTACCCAAGAATAAAGAATACTACCGGATGCACTAGAAAAATGTAAATCAATCGATTAATTTAATATTTAAATGAAGAACTATCCAGCCAGGCAAAAATTTTGAAAAACGCGTTTAAACGCGCAATCGGGAATAGAGGTGTAAGCCGCCGGTCTAAGCCGCCGGTCTAAGCCGCCGCCGCCGCCGCCGATTTTTTTGAAAAGTAAGCCACCGCCGCCACAGAATCGTAGATAATTTTAAGAATTTTTTNTATCATTTCTATTCTGAGTTAATTATCAGTATAGAAATAAATTTCTGAAGCAGTAATTGTATATCATCATACTACTTCATAGTCTCTATTATCTTGATCTTTTGGAATATATAATGAAAAATAGAAATAAAAAAGAGTCAATTTTTTAAGGGTTCATTCAAATGAAAATGAGAGAGGAATGATGGTCTATTTTATTGTGATCAACAAGAACAAACTGAAGTAGTAGAATTATCAATATCCTTCGTATGACTGCTCACTACACTATTATATCGTTTCAGTTGTATGTCTACTTGATACAGAATACGGATTTATGTACAGGATTGGAAGTGAAGAAGAAGAGTGAACAAATGATAGAGTCAGCAGGCAGCTATTATTGTTAATGATGTCAGTGCGTCTAGCCGAATGATAATCAAACGTGTTGACATCATTGAATAGATAAAAGATAAAGAGATGATGTTCTCGAATTATTCGCACATTCATCGAACAGAGGGGTCTGAGTGATATTCACATTGTTCTTAAATAAATCAATTCGAGACAATAGATAGATATATGAGATAAAAGGAAATTTCTAGCATTATCACAATATATGATTGCGTTAAAAAAAAAAGTTTCCACAATGATGAAAAACTTTAAAAAACTTATTTTCATGACAACGACACAATCAAGGGTGTGGAATCTGTTGATGAATATGCATTCAGTGTATTTCACTTACTAGAAACATAATTATTCTTTATCGAGAAATCCGTAGAGTAAACTTAAATATATTTTCATCGAATTTTAACTTCAATCGATATACATCGTTTTTTTTCATAAAAATCTTTGTTTGTTCTCAAACAGAATTTATGAGATGCTCGAGATAGTCGAATTTGATCTCAATTCTCATAACCATTAAGTCATAAACATACCAATTCATTAAAGATTGATGTTATCTTGTTTCTATACTTTTATTTTAGATAAAGATTATTTGAGGTATTCTCATAACAAATTACATTTATTCTAGTGATTTTATTCTAAGACAAATGGCAACGGAAAACGAATTACAATTATGTTCAACCTGCAATAAATCTTTAGCAACACGCTTTTGCATTGGATGTAAAAAATATTTTTGTTCAAAGAATTTCAAAGAACAGGGTGTGGATGTGGGTGTAATCCTTTGTTCTACCACCTGAACTCACATTCACACCCACAATCACACCCACACCCACACCCACATACCCACACCCACACCCACACCCCACCCACACCCACACCCATTCCCCCTTGCCAATGCATTGCAGTAACACGTGCCCTAATACTACAGTAAAGAAGCAACGATTCTTTGAGCATCTAACCCTCTTCCTTCTTGAAATACCATGCAGTTAGACATCAAGGAATACTCATTTCAAGGCAATCTATCATTTTTACTACAGATGATGAAGATATCTTACTAAATATTAAGATGTGATCAATTCTCTTATGAGACGATAACTAGTACATTACTAATGATGTGAAATTCGTGGAGATAGTCATCAATGAATGAATCGGCCAAACAATACAAAACGTGTTCTCGTAGATCTTAAAAATATTCCAGTGTTTGGGTCATATTCGATTTAGATTCAGAGTTGTTGTTAATGAATTTACTCGTTGATTTGTTTCAGTTTATATTTCGATGCTTCGATAGACAAATTGGTCATTCTGTCTTTTAGTTACGAATCGAATCATAGAGCATAATGGAGTTGTTGCAAGAATAGATTATAATCCTCTTTCATGTCAGTCACGTCGAATGAAAGAAACAAAACATTTCTACTGACAACTCTTTAATTAGTAAAAGTGTTCGGCTAGCAAAGTACATCTACTTCAAATCTATTTCGATAGAATTCACATTTATTAACCGATAGTATTTTAACTTAACTATGCTCATATGGCTGACGGTTTGGGTGTGCTATGGTTGATTTTTTCGTCTGTACCCACACACACGCCCACATTATATAGCCAGTACATCTCTAAAGTACATATTTACTGTTTTGATGAACACAACAAAGCGGTGTTATAGATGGTTGCACTTTCATAAATCGTTTTTGAACTTCTAGAATACGACAGGTATTTTGAGTGTAGGCACTGGTTGAGAGTATAATTTTTTTTTTACCAAGCAGTTCTTTTACATCTAATCAATCTTGTTTATCATACTTTTATGTTCTATTTAGATGAAGAGAACACCATGTGTCATTATTGTCATGTCTTAGGTCACAATCCATCCGCATTCTCTCATCATATATACAAATCTGGGTGTGGTTGCTGGTGAGTGGCTGTTTGTGGATACAATAAATAACAACAGGCACACTCACATCCTCAAGTTGAATACAATTATATTAATTGAATTGAGACATTTTTTATGTTCGCTATTTGAATAAATATTTAACTTTTATTATCTTATGAAAAGAATACATCAATTTTCATAAGATTTTTCTGTAGTTGCCCTTTTTCTCGTTAGTCTATCTTATAATTCATGTGAAGTGATAAGATAAATCAAAGGTTGAAAATAATGTATCACATTTCAATCTTTTTTTTCTTCTCAATTCATTTTCATATGCAAAGTTAATTTCTATATTATAATAATATCACAAAAAAAACAAATATTTCAAAATGAAGTTCGATGATTTTCTAACATTAATAAATGATTGGGGAAGATATCAAAAAGTAAAATATACAGCTATATGTTTAACATGTATGTTACCATCAATTATGGTATATACATATTCATTTACAGCAGCAACACCAAATTTTCGTTGTCGAAATCCATCGCAATGGTTAAATGATTCTTATAGTGAAACATCAAATTCCATATTCAATGAAGAATATCGACCAACAAAAGAACAATGTTTGTCAAATAAAAAATCGATATCATTAAAAGAATGTCAACGATGTTTTATCCGATCAACGTCTTTTAATAATCAATCAATGGATGATATTTTGAAATCATGTCAATCTTATGTTTTTGATCGACAATATTATAAAGACACATTAATTGAAGAGGTTCAATGAATAATTAAAATAATATTTTGTGAAATACGATCTAAGAGGAATGTTGAAGTATAGAAATATAAACTTAGACTCCTCTCCTCTCCATCACAGGCTGTGATAGACATTGTTGATATACCATGAAAGACTGTATATCACTAATGTCTCCTTGTCATATATATGAAGTACTTCTTTAGTGCATTTTCGAAGCCGCATAGTGAAGAAATATATCCAGAAATATATAGAATAAAAGAATATCCCTATGATTAGAAACAGCAGCTACATCGTATTTAACATTTTATTCCCGCAGAGGTTGCACTTGAAGTTTTTTTTTGTTATTGTAGTATTTTAATTTAGTGGAGAATGGTTTGTAATCGTGTAATTTATCGATCATGGGCTCAAATGATATTCTTTCTTGGTTATATGGTTGGTTCAATTCTATTTGGAATTCTTGCAGACAAGTTTATTATTTTAAATATAAATAATATCTAATGAAATTAATTTAATTTAGACATGGTCGTCGAATAATGATGGGTATTAGTTTTATTTTGATGACATTCTCTAGTTTTTTATGTACATTTGCTCCACAACAATCTTTTGGATTTTGGCCATCATATATTATATTTGTTTTAGCAAGATTTTTACTTGCTTGTTCCACAAGAGGAATATCTGTATGTGGATTTGTACTTGCTTCCGAAATAGGTATTCAACAAAATCAATGCTAATACCCTAAAAGAATCGCCAGAGAATCTCTTAACAAACTCCCGAGAAGTTGCAACAGTACTCTCTACGAAATTTTTAGAAAATTCATGATGAAAATGTTAACTATCGTATAACGGTCCTACTCGATGTCATTTATCATCGTACTCAAAGGCACTCGTCGTCAGTGATAGAAGGAGTGCATTTCTTTTCCTCTACTTTCCATGACTAGAAAAATGTTATTTTATGTTTAAAAAACAAGAGACTCTCGTGAAAGTTTCGGTGTTTATTTGTACTCTACGAAAATTTCACATGTTTTAGGGACTCTTTGATGCTTGGGTGTAGTGATCTTTCAAAGCTGTCGTATTTTTTTAGAGGTTCTTCGGCGATACTGCAAGTGACGATCAATAAGAGTATGTTTTCCGCTCTAACTGATTAATTGCTTTTCAGTCGAAACAATATGCATCATAAAGACTCTCATAAGCTTTGAATACTCTAAAAAGAGTTCATGCTGCTATCTTATTGCTGTCGAGATACTGCATTTTTATGGTATTTTTTAAATCACAGCCGTGATTCTTCTCAGAAACATCAGAACAACTTATTTTCGAATTTCCACTTGACATTGTATGTAGAGATAAGCCTTAAACAGAATAGTCTATTGTGAAAGTTACAAATCTTTTGATTTGCTTGCATCTTGAAATGAGAACATCGAATCTGCCAATGTATATGAACTTTGTAAAACTCACACTTTTACCGTAGCTGTTTCTTAAGATAAATAACGACAAAAAGACTTGACACTATCACAATAAACTAATATCCGTTTCAAAACAAAAGGTAGGTTGCTATTTTCTGAATAGCGTTTGCTGAATACAAGATATAGACCTACGGTTTTCCTCATTCGAAAGATGTTTTTGAATCAACACTTTTTTCTTTGCATATTTTCTTCAAGTTTCATAATAATCTCAACTCAAGTTATATCAAATTGTAGCTCAAAGCACTCTTTTTTTCACTCTGAAATAATCATATATTTCATTATACCTCAACCTATTATTTTAAGCGGATTCACAAAAAAATGTGCTTTGAACTGCATTTAGATATAATTTGAGTGGATATTATTATGAAATTTGATGAAAATACGCAAACAAGTAAAGTGTTGATTCAAAAACATCTTTCATCTTAATGAATTCTATACAGATCGATGGTCCCAGACATTTCTGTTTCGAACGGCGAAAAGTGCAGGTCTATATCTTGTATTCAGCGAAAGTTATTCAGATAATGGCAACCTGCCTTCTATTTTGAAAAGGATATTAGTTTGTTTAAGACCTGTTTTTTTTTGCAAAATCGAAATTCAAAACTCAGTTGTCCCATTGTTCCTGGAGAAGAACCACGGCTGTGATTTAAAAAACTACCGTAAACTGCATAGAGTCTACATAGAACACATTGTTCCGACTTAAAATTAATTAATTTGTTGACGAACTTCTCTCGTCAATCAAACCTATATAGTAGAACAATGTTAGAGTCACTACTTTTGGTATGTCCTGAGTAATTGAAAACCGAAATTCTTTTTTTATTTTTAGTTGGACCAAAGAAACGGCTTTTAGCTGGAATTGTAATTGAATATTTTTTTGCATCTGGTCAACTAATTTTATTAATATTTGCTTATTTTATTCGTTCATGGCGTATGTTAACATTGTCAATAGCATTATTTACTGTTCCATATATGTTTTTTTACTTGTAAGTATTTTTGTTTTTAATTAAAATAAATATTTAAATAAATCATTGTTAAGTATATTACCGGAAAGTCCTCGATGGTTAATTAGCACAGGTCGATTTGATGAAGGAGAAAAAATTTTACAAAATATAGCAAAAATAAATAACCGTGTTTTTAATATTGATGCTTATAAAAAACTAAAAGATGAACAAATAAAAGTAAGATTTACTTTATTTGATTAGAATTTAGTTTAATATTTCATTAGAATATGTCTGAAAAAAAGAATCAACCAGGTGTTAGAAGTTTATTTCAATCAAAAATAATGACTTTTATTAGTATTAATCTTTTTTTTCAATGGTATGTCATCTATTCTAAATTTAATAAATAATTAACATTATTTCTTTTTTGTAAAGGCTTGTACAAAATCTTACCTATTATGGTGTTGCACAAAGTACAGGTATTAGACATTTTATATTTGATTTGATTTATAGAAATGTTCTAATTAATCAAAATAAGATAAATAGGTGACCTTCGTAAACAGTACAATAAGTGATAATTTTTATTAAAGAAAAATAATGAATATTATTAAAATATATAATTTGTTTTATTTAAAAATACGAGAAAAATAATAGACAAAAAAATTTGTTTTATCCATCAAAATAATTCTATGAAATGTTCTTGGGAAATAGTTTTGAAAAAGAATACTAATCAATATTCTCGATTTTATTCTTTCTCTTCGCTAACACTCTTTTCACAATATACTTCAGTATAAAATTCTGGCCTGAAAAAATACACAAGTCTTGACATTGTGGAAAAATTCATGAAGATCTACTCTTGGTTGATGAAGCAAGAATTGTTTCATCAGGCGAGATTCTTATGTTCTTGAACATTGTGTCTGATTCTTTTTCTCTTATAATTCTTGCCAAGCTCTTTTTTGAAATACAATCTAAAAGGAATGTTAAGATATATAGGGTAAAAATTAGCACTCACTCCTACCCACCTTCCTCTTCCGAATTGTGATAGACGTTGTTGATATATGAACACAAAACTCTGTATCAGTAATGGTTCGTTATAAGATATGAACTACTCTCTTGTGGTATTTTTGAAAGAATTTAGAGGAGAGGACATTTTTAGTAAATGACGAGCCGAAAAACAATAAAACTCATGAACTCAACTGGAGAAAAATGGATTTTTTAAAGATTCGTAGGATACCCTTGGCATCGATTTGTGCTGAGTAATTATAATTATAACTCGGGATTATTTCGCGTTTATCAAAGTTTTTCTTAAAAATTAATCAGCAAATGAAATTTAAAAAAAAAGCTATTTCTGTTAAATATTTTATTTTTAAATTGTTGAATGATAATATTGTTTTGTATACAAACAGGATCATGGCGATTAAACCCATATTTATCATTTGGTGTGAGTGCTTTTGTTGAATTACTCTCATATTTTTTTGTTCATTCAATTCTTGATCGTATTGGACGAAAAATTCCATATATTGGTTTTCTTATTCTTTTTTGTATTGTTTCAATATTAATACTTCCTGTTGAATACTTAATGGAAAAAGATGGAAAAGGTTTGTTATTATTAATGATCCTTTTGTTTGTTGAAAGATTGAATTTAGGTCAAATATTATTATTGAATATAATAAATGGTACATTAAAATTTTTATCATCAGGTTCTTATGCAATTATTTATATTTATGCAAATGAATTATTTCCAACAAATGTACGAAATACTGGTATGGGTATTTGTTCAATGGTTGCACGCATTGGCGCTATTATTGGAACATATGCTAACGATAATTTAGTATGAAAAGTCAAATATATATATTTTGAATTTGATAACTTTTCTATAATAAAAATTTTATTTTAGACACGTTTATGGATTCATCTTCCAATACTTTCCTATGGTACTGTTTCATTTATTGCTGCTCTATTTGCTTTAATGTTTCCTGAAACATTAAATCAACCATTACCTCAATCAGTAGACGATGTTGAAAAAATGAATTTAATTAAGTAAATTGTATTACTTCATATTGAATAAGATTTCAAATATATATCTTTCCATTTAGTATTCGAATTTATCGATCGAAACGATTAATCAATGATAATACTCAAATTAATGAACAATCAATGAAAAGGTTTGCTCCCAATATCAACCCACAATCTAACAACAATGAAAGTCAAAATAAAACAGAACAAGTCGAAAGATTTTGATCACTATATAGTTAATCATTGAAACGAAAAGAAACTCTCATTTTCTTTCTTGTTAACCAAGCATTTGAATATGAATTAAATTTATTTTTCGAGAAACATAATAAACCCGTTCGAAACTGGAAGCAAATATTACAATTCGACTTATCAGGGTGGATTATGCCTCTCTAGCTACTTCTCCGAGTGATCATGGATCAATTGGCTGAAACTGGAGGTCTCAGGAAAAGTCATATAGGGTATGGGTGTGGATGTGGGTGTGGGTGTGGGTGTGGATGTGGGTGTGGGTGTGGATGTGGGTGTGGGTGTGGATGTGGGTGTGGGTGTGGGTATCGTTTAACAGAACAGTTACGTCCATTGGCCATCCACACCCACACCGTATTCCATGTTAAAAGATTGTTCAATATGCAAGCTCAGTGGTGTGATCATTTTATACTAGCCAATGACTGTTATTGTTGTGAAAGGTTTAGTAAAACAGTTATTTGTATGTGTCCTCACCAGCAGTTTCAAATGAATCAATATTGTCGTAAGTTACTATCAAAAGTTCTGGTATCTAACCACGTATTTCCAAGCTCGCTTATATAAAATAATTCCATATACCACCACTTTTTAGTTAAACCTAATTGACTATCTTTATTTCTGATGATAGTCACGATCATCAAGTTTTTATTCGTAAAGAGAAATATCTCAGCTACTCCCCAGAGCTGCTCCTAGCCACTGAAATGCGAAAAATTACTTTTCTTCTATTACAAACAATACTGACCGAAGAAATACTTCCGCTAGTTTCACAACAATAGTCTCAGCTTTTACCCATGAATAAACATCGACAAGGCTAAGTGAATCTTAGATAGATGTGTATATTCTCATGGCATAGTACTCAATAGTAAGGGATACTAAACTGACTATTCAGTGCACAGTAAGCTATTCTCCAGAACATTGAATTAGAGGCTTCATCTGAAGTTTTCAATAAAAGAATATATTTCTTTCCATTGATTCGCAAGAGGATGAGCAGTAGTAATAATATGATGTTGGGAATGGTATCACGGTGTTGATGGGTGTAGATGGCTGAAGGTGAACAGAAGATCCTCATCCAAAACCTCTCACTCACGTCCATTACACAGTTTCGGCCATGCGTATTCTAGAGAAACGGGTAAATTTATATTATGTTTGTGTCAAGAGCTATTCATTAGAATTCTTGATATTGCTTGCGAACTCATAGGATGCTCCACAAGACTACCATGACAAATTCTTGAATATTTCCATTATTTCTTAACTATAACTCAAACTTGTTTCTTTTTGATTGATGACAGAGCGTTCCAATTCTTGTTAAGGGTGTGAGTGTGGGTATTGGTGGGTGTGGGTGTGGGTGTGGGTGTGGGTATGGGTGTCAGTTTTATACAGAGTGAAAAACTCACCCACACCCACACCCACAACCGCATCCACACCCACACCCCATACCCACCCACACCTACACCCACACCCACACCCACACCCACACCCACACACCCACACCCGCACCCACACCCGCACCCACCCACACCCATACCCACACCCTACAATTGTTTGCTAGAAGAAATTTTATCGAATGATCCTTCACTTCGCAGTTTGTATGCCGATCTCAGCCTAATCGCTTCATTGCAAGGTGNGCGTTAAAACGTATTATTTTTAAGTTCTAGAATAATAGTGCGTTTTAACGCTCAAAAACGGGAATTGTCGCCGTTTTAACGCCCATGAAGTTACAAAAAATGCCAATAAACGCGTTTTCGTGCGTTTTTTTAATGAGCGTTAATGGCTTACAATCGCGGTTCCCGATTGAGCGTTTAAACGCGTTTTTCAAAATTTTTGTCTGACTGGGTAATAAATAAATCTATAGAAAATATATCTTCTCATCTATAAGTAACAGAATCAGAGAGAAGATTTTCAGATACCGGTATAAATGATTCCTAGGTTCTCTGCTGTAGAACTCTATCTTGTGACCGCTGAATTTATCTATGAGGTGGACTATTTAGTTTTCAAAAAAATGTTAATTCAAGTTAGAATTTTCTAAACTAAAATATATGAAATGAAACTCGATGTTTCTTTTTGTATCATGTCTTTAATGAATGATTTGGCTCATTTAGTCACGGACAGTCATTCTTGGATATACTTTTTTTGGGTACGGGCATGGATGATTACTTGAATATTTTACTTATATAAAATGTTTCACAATTAAATATCAAGTTAATTGTAAACGTTTCCGTGCCCACAAAAATGTGCAATATAGAATTCATGCATTTGAAATTCTACCTTATTTTGCCACTTTGGTAACGTCTGGATATTTTATCAGTTTCCAACTAAGATATTTCTCCTTCCAAGTTTCTATTATTTTCTGATCGTAAAGAATTTCATCTGAATATAAAATATTACCTACCTTATATTAAGTCCAATAAAATTAACAAATGAAAAAATATAGTCACCACCAATAAACATTCCAAGATAAGTTACAAATAAATTCTTTAAAATAAAGAATACAAAAAAAACAAAAAAAAAGCGATTCATAATTCTAAAAATTTAATCAAACAGACTTTACAAGCACCAACAACTGTTGTTGTTAATGGTGAATTATAATTTGTACATAACATAGTAGAATAATTTAGTAAAAAACCCATTAATGATGAAAGAAGAAAAGCAAATATAAAACCAATATCACAATAACGATCATAATTCCAAACCTTAATTTTTATTTTGAAAAACAAAATGAAATGAATTTCTATTTTTAAAATAAGAAATTTTCTACTTTATTAAGATCTTCAGTAAATAAAGCTAATAAAAGTGTAGGTCCAAGTATAGTAAATGAATTATAAAATAAAAGACCATTCTGATTAAAATCCTAGAATAAAATAAAAATCATCTTTAAATTTTTTTAAATTTATTCAATTAAAGAAATTTAATTTTTTTACTTTATTAACTAATTTTTTTTTCATAATAATACCTTGAGCAGTTGTACAAAGATTATTTATTGAAAGAAATACATAACCAAATAAATTAAATGCACAATCATTGCCTGATGCAAGTAATGCACCTATTATCATTAAATAAACACTAAATTGTGCTGTAAAAGATTGTTTTTCTCTAAGAAGAAAAATAAAATTGCATTCAAATATAAAAATTAATCAAATTTTCACCGAAGTATAAATTGTTCACCAATCATTGTCATCCAAATTGAAAAACGACGTAATGCAGTAAACATAGGTAAACTGTTAATTTATTACTCAAAAGATAAATATTGAAATAAAACAAAAAAAAAAAAGCAAATACCTCACTGCTTGTGTACCACCTAAACCGAAAAGTAAATTACCAAAGAAAAATATTGGCAATGGCATGATCTAATTATAATATGAACAACAACAAAAAAAACTTTATAATAAAAATAATAAAAAATTTACTTTAATAAAAATATCCTTTGAAAATTGAGGAAAATCAACAATATTCAATAAACGAGCTACATACAGTACAATAACAGAGACCGTTAACTAAATAATAATAAACACAATCATAATTATGACAGAATAATAAACTCAATATGTATATATAACATTACTGATGATTCTTAATTATTATTAGTACATACTTGTCCAATGGCAAGTAGTTGAAATGAAGGAAACCTATTGTATAATACAGAACAAAACTATTCATAAAATCTTCAATTAATAAAGAACATTACCCGTATGAAGTAAGAACAACTTTATTAACAACAGTAATCAAACCCGAACAAATACCATAAAAAAGTGCCGAGCCTAAACGTTGAATAAACAATATGTTCTGTAAATGAGAAGAACTGGACGGTGTTTTTCTTGTCATAGTAATTGTTCCTGATGAAAGTAACAAACAATTCGACGTTAAATTGACATTTTAAGAAAAACTAAACTTGATTACTAGTTTCAAAAGAACTCTATTCATTGGATAAAAACATGTAACGGATCATATATATTCAATAAGATTGTGACATCTGCAGGATACTTTTGTACTCTCCTCTAGTTCAATACTTGTTACATGAATAGTTCATGAATCATTTTGATCTTCTACTTGTCACTTTCAATAATATTACAAGGTTATTGCATAACATAATAAAAGAAAACATAGATATGTTAGTATTTATACTGATTCCTTAGATAATAAAGATATTTTTCTGTTAATATAGAAATCCATATGACTATTCAAAAAATAGTCTGAAAATTTTTAGCTTCATCACGAGTGTATGTTTATCTAACAAAGATAAAAATAACAGGTAGCTCATAAAGAATGCGAGATTTTTATTTTCTTTTGTAACACAATTGCAACACATCATTCTAAAGTTATTCGAGAGAGAATTTTTCACTGTACAAAACTATCGACTTTGTTCGTCAAATAAATTTCTCCTTTCGCAGAAAAATCAAAAACATTGATAGCTACTTAGTCATTAAACTACACCTGTCAAGTAGAGCCCGTCGGGTCCGACCCGCCCCCGGACTCGTACCCGGTCGAGTCCGGATCTAAAGCAATTTTTGATGCATAGGAGAATATTTTTCGAAGTTTTGCTGATCTTCAGTTTTCTCTGAAGAGCTAGTTGCTTTTGGTTGTTAGTGTTGAAAATAAATTGTTTGTGTTCAATAGAACACGTTGCTTTAGTCTCAGACACAGACGAGATCAGGTCCGGATAAGGTTCAGGTTCAAAATTCTTCTATTTTCTGGGTCCGGTTCTGAAATTTTTTTTAAAGACCGGTTACGGTCCAAGAAAAGTTCGACAAAGCGGACCCGGGTATGAGTTCGCGTCCAAAAATGTTGTACCCGACGGGCTCTACTGTCAAGAAATAAAACTTTATTCAAAATAGGTTTAAATAACAGTTCTATTCAAATCCAAAATATACTACACTCGCGATGATTAAAAAATGTAACATCAGAAGGACCATATACTTGTAAGAATAAAAACTCTTCTGAGTCCGGTCTAACTAAAAAATAATAATAAATCGATAATAATGAAAATCAGTTTGAAAAGAACTCAATATTTTATTAGTTTGAATCTACATATACTGTTGAAATACAAGCATCATAATATGGTATTGAATCAAACTGATTTACAATGCTATTAATTCATTATTTTTTCTCAGTTGAATCGAGCTCAAAACATAATATTCTCTACTTTCATGCCAGGCGAAATAGTCAATTTTCCTGTTGAAAGAAGTATTTGCTATGTCTGATAGTTTGTTAGTTAGACTTTGTTGTAGTATGATTTTATTTGTGATTGTCAATTCAAAAATGTTTTTCATGTTTTAGAACTTATGAATAATGATGAGCGAAGCCAATCGTTGTTGGTTTCGGTCAGAAAAAAAACTTGTTGCTTCTGGTTTTGCACTTAGTAGTACATGTACTAGCGAAAAATGTTATATCAGTTTCTAGTAGTGTCGATGCGCTGGAGACACCTTGCATGACTTAATGTCCCTTTCTCTTTAAGATTCATTTTACTATCAAAATGGTAACAGAAAATACGGAAATGATTGTTACTGAATAATTTCCGCATAAAATTTTAGAACATATGAGTCGTGAGAATATCATATTTGACGCAAATCTTACACGATCATAAAAAATATCAATCCCAATGAGAAAGTGATAGTTCTGGTCTCAGAATCATCTTGCCCATTTTTAACTGAGCACATGTAAAGATTCGTTGACAACATATACGACTTGAAAAATAAAGTTTTACTGTAACACAAGATCGTTTTTCATCACAATTAATTTCTATAGAAATGGTATGAAAATTACAACTAGCATTGTTCTTAAAATACGACTAATTGTATAAAATATAAGTTCTTGTTGAAATCTTAATACCAAAATTGATGTTAAAAGTCTCGTACTACTTTTAATTTTTAATTCGTTTTAGTAGAACTACACAACATTCATTTAATATGATTATCATATATCTCGATGTGGCAGGGAATAGGATAGGCTACTCATTCTCACTTTTTATGTCGCGTCTACGAAGTTTTCAAACTATTACAAGAAAACCATTTGCCAAATTTTACAAGAAAAGTTTTCTCAGTCATTTTCTGTCAGATAGAATATCTCCGATGATTATATGCCTGTATAGTAGAAGTACGGTATTATATATAAATACGTTTATTCATTATCATGACTAAGTCTTTTTCAGTCATTAATGAATAGTGTCTTATATCTTTCTCTTTGTATTATATACTGGTATATTCTGTTGCTTGTGTAAACATATATATTACTTCAACAAATTCCTCACATTTTACATAATGAAATGCTTCTTTAGTTTTTAGGTATATTTTAATTTTTCTATTTTATTTAATACTAAATTCATAAGGTAACAATTAGTTACACTAAATGTAATTTATTAAAATCTCTAGGTCTTATATTTTTGCAGGTGTGAACGACGCAAATAAGAAGCTACAAGAAAATGACATGCTAACATTACCTTCTAAACTATATTTTTAAATACTAGCTTTGATAGTTCATCGACTCTTAGTCAGTATGATAAAACTTGTTACAACGATGTCAAGTTGCCTTTCTCTTATGTCATGTTTTTTTTTTCTTGTTAGTACTAAGATTTCTATTTATATATTATATTGACGCATTTCTTATATTAAACACACATATTTATATATATAAGACTTGACCTCTGCTATACGAGCGAGCAAATAATCATATAACATGAATGTTATGTAGGTTTCTATAAACAATTTAGAAATAAAAAATGTTGTGAGACTTTTAATGAACAGTTGTTGATAATTACCTTTACAAAACTTTTTTTTCTAAGGCTCTAAATTTTAAGTCATTCAAATATAGGAAGAAGAAATCAAATGAATAATTAATGTTTACGTTGAGGTCTTCAATAAAAATGCATTTAAAGATAAAAATATAAAATCAAACGATACTTGACAATGAATTATGTGATATTTAAAGAAGAAATTTTTTTGTTCTAATTTTATCTTCATTGATAGAAAAAAAGAAGTGATTTCCTTCTACATAATCTGTGATTTACTTTTCTTTTCTTCTAAAATATTCTATATTGAATATTTTAAATAATAATGTATCTATACAAAATTCATAATGATCTAAAAGGAGTTTGATTTCTCTTAGCTATCTTTTATGTCTATTTGCTTTACAAGGAGACTTCTATCTTAAAATTTAAGGATTTTGCCTAAAATGCGACCTCTGTCTATCTATCCCATGATGTTCTGTTTGATTGGAGCAATATCAAAATAGTGGGTTGATTGATTGAATGAGCAATGTCTTGCATGATTAATACGATGATTCATTCGCACTATTCTCTTCTCTTTTCTTTCTTTGTTTGCGTGGCTCTACCATTATTATTTTTTTCCCCTATCTATCCGGAAATGTATCATTTTTCTTTGTAGATGCTATGTTAATACTAGTCTCCATTAGATTATTTAATCATACATAGAATTTTCATTTAAATAAAAAAAAAAAAAGAAAAGAAAAACGAAGTTAAAATGCAAGCACTTAAATGTGTTGTAGTCGGCGATGGGTAAACGATGAAGTTTTGTTTTCTTGAATAAATTTTTATTGTTTATTTTAGCGCCGTAGGTAAAACATGTTTATTAATATCTTATACAACGAATACATTTCCTGGTGAATATATTCCGACTGTGTTTGATAATTATTCAGCTAATGTTATGGTTGATGGAAAACCAATTAATCTCGGCTTGTGGGATACAGTAAGATGAAAATAAAATTTAAGGTTTTTTTTTTTTTTCATTGCTAAAGTAAAATTTTCTTAATCTTGTAATTATATAGGCTGGTCAAGAAGGTATACTTATATATTATTAATATGATTTTTTTTTTGTAATATATTATATATTTAGATTATGATCGTCTTCGTCCATTATCTTATCCGCAAACGGTACAATATTTTTGTTTGTTTTTTTAAGAAAGACATATTTTTTGTTTGAATTTTCTAGGATGTTTTTATTATTTGTTTTTCACTTGTTAGTCCAGCTTCGTTTGAAAATGTTCGAGCTAAAGTAATAACTTTCATGTTATTTTTACTTTTTTTTATCAAATTGAATTTCTTTAGTGGTATCCTGAAGTAAGTCATCATTGCCCTGACACACCAATTATTCTTGTTGGTACAAAACTTGATTTACGAGATGATAAAAACATCATTGACAAACTTCGAGTAAATATTTTTTTTTTTTGTTGTTGTTGTTGTGCTTCCTTTTTCTTTTACTATGTGTTTCATTTTGTTTTTTTTTTTCGTTTGCATCAAGGAGAAAAAATTATCACCAATTTCTACACTTCAAGGTGAATCAATGCGCAAAGAAATAGGTGCTCTCAAATATCTTGAATGTTCTGCATTGACACAAAAAGGTTTAAAAACAGTGTTTGATGAAGCCATACGTGCTCATTTATGTCCAAGACCGAAAGCGAAAAAGAAAGGATGTATTCTGATTTAAAATAAAGAACATCTGTAGTTTTGTTTTGTTTTTCTGCATGACAAATCATCTTGTTTGTGTTTTTTTTTTCTTTTTTTGTATAACATATTTCCATTATTAATATATATTATATATATATATATATATATACATATGAATTTGTTTATTTGAAAAATGAATATTTTTCAGATTTTTATGTTTAAAAAAATATGACAGGTGGTGGTGAATCAATGACAAGTATGCGTACGTCGGAAATGAAATTACAAGAGGTGAGAATTAAGATCTTGATAAGTAGAGAAAAAAGGATTACGATAGACTTTAAATTCTCAAATATTTTCTTCTAGAAAATATCTGAATCGTAAAAGCTAAAAATCGCCTCGGCATTTTTAAGCATTGAATAAGTTTGGTAGAGTTGAAACTTCTTTGAATAATTTTTGACAGGAACATTATAGAGATCTGCGGTTTTCACTACTACAGAGAAAAGACTTGAGAACATCAAAGTATGATTTATCAACTATTGACCAATCATATGAACTCTTGATAAAAATTTTCTGAATCAATTTTTTGTTTTGATTCACATTTTTAATAGAACTAAACGATAGAAAAAGTTCTTCGTTTTAAATCTACACAGAATCGATATTTCTAGTTTGTTCCATTGAAGCACTATAAAACTTTCGCTAAGACCTACGGTTTCAGTCGATTGATTTGTGACCTTGATTGTATTATCTTAATATTTGTGGAAATGTCAATTCTTTCGTTACATGAAGGATGATTATGGAAATGACAGAAGTATTAAGATAATACAGTCAGATAATTTTGAACGTAAAAGTAAATATCATCATTCGACTCTGCATGGTAAATTACCCATTGTCTAGCAGCTTTTCCGGATGATTACAGCTCAATGGACTGAAAGCGATAGTCTCAGAAAATGATGTGTAACTCTTCAATGGAAGAAGATAGGACTGTCGCCCTTGTGCAGATCGAAAGAGAAATTGCTTTAGACTATTGTTTTTGAAAATCTTCACGAAGAATTCACTTGATTGGTCAATAGCGGATGAATTCAAGTTTGATATCATTCGATGATTTTCAGATCTATCCTTCTGAATGGTGAATACCGTAGGTCTCTATTAATGTTTCTATGAAAAGTTATTCAAAACAAAAATAGATAAAAGTGAAAGTTCTTAGTGTACATTCAGAAATACATGATATCTTTTTTGTAAAAATCTGTGGAAAATCAACAGTGTACTATTTTTTATAAAAAAAAAAGTAGGCACCTGAAACAGTATTTAATACATGTAAAAAAAAATATAAAGTTTCAGTTCGATCGAAAGCAGTATGACAGAGAAACAGTGGAGCAATTCTGAATGTTTTTCCTGTATCTATCAGGACTTTTTTCACAAACTAAAGTGATCGAAAATCAGCCGTGTTCACTAGTGTCAGAGGACATATCGAAACAATACTAACGATGAAAGTTTGAATTTTATATAGATAATGTTCAATGTCTATGGCAAAGATATGTAGATAAAAATTACAGTGATAGCCAAAATTATAAGAACAATATATTTTTGATAAATATCAAGTATCGAACTCAAATCTGAATAGTGGTTTGAATGGACAATGAAATTCATCATTTACGTTCTTTGGTTTTTAGAAATCATACTTTCATAGTTCATCCATGAAATTTTAGTATGAAATGAATTTGATAGAGAATTTCACTGACTATAAAAAAATACGTTGTTCGTATAATTTTATACCCTATTCATATTGTACGTTTGTTTAAACTACTGCTAGCATAATGAACATTATATCGAGTTATCAACAAAATAAATCTCAGAAAAATCTCATAACTAAGGCTCAATAAAAATTCAATGATAATTAATTATTGAATGTTATTCAACATGTTGTACTTAAGTTTCACTATTTATGAAAGTTCTAACTTAGACTTGACAAATATGTTTATGTATAAATGTAAATAACTATTTATTATAAGAGATTAATTTGTTTTTTTTTCTCAATAGGAGAAACGTCGTTTAGCATTATTACAAGAATCATTATCTCGTTCAAATACTTTAACAAATGGTATGGTTGCAACATTAGATAATTTTGAACGTAAATTAAAATCATTAGATGAACTTGTTACACCTGTTTATGAAGCAACAAATGAATTAAGTTTATTATTAAATAATGTTGATAAAAGTTTATTATTAGTTGATTCTGTTTTACATTATTATGATATATGTGGTGAATTAAAACCAACTGTATCATCTGGTCCTGGAGGAAATTTAACAGATTATTTAGCTGAATTAGATCGTCTTGAAGATGCTGTTAAATATTTTAAACGTGTTACAGCTGTTGCAGAACGTGAACGTGTTACACAATTATATGATCTTGGAAGAAAACGACTTGTGGAAGAAACTGATAAACTTATTTTACGATATGCTAATCCATTATCACCAAAAGAAGTTATTGAATTATGTGAAACAATAGGTACAACAAATAAAAATGATATTCATTCAATGCAAGGTTAATTAATAATAATATTTTAATTTTTCACATTATAATGAATTTTCTTTTTGCTTTCTAGAAGCTGATATGGCTACATTACGAGCAATAATTGAATGGTTTAGTTTACATGGTTTTCGACAAGGTCTTATTGATTCTTATGCAATTAAAAGAGGTACAATGATTCGACGTTCACTTCAACTGTAAGATTTTTTTTATGTATGAAAAAATATCATAGATTAAATTGTTTTGTTTGTTTGTTGTTGAATAGTCTCGATGAACATGTAAGAAAAACTTCAATTCGTCGTGCATCAACAATGTTAGTGACCTCAAGTCCAACTATGTCTCAACATGGACAATCGAGTTCAGATACATTAAGAAAACAAGGAAGAAGATTAGGGTAAATAAATAATGATTTATATTCGATTTTGTTTTTCTTATACAATTATTCATCGGTGGTATATTAGACGGTTTTTAACACCGTAAGTGATATGATAATCATGGCTTCTTCTTCTTCTCGCTTACACTTATATTATATATATAGGCACATAATTGGGTTATTTGTTTCGGGGTTGGGTTAGTTGAGAAGCTGTAATTAGAATTGATTGTCTGCATTAGAGAAAATAGAATCTATCGGGTCTAAAAAATTATCGAACTTAAACTAATCTGTGTACGTTTAATCTTATATAAAAGATATTTCTTGACGAACTTTGTTAATCTATCTTATCTTTTCTTTTTTTTTAAAGTTAACAAATCTTTTTTGTATACTATCAAACAAAATGTATCTTACGAAGGAATCTCTTCAACTGTCAAATCGTTTTTCGACTGAGATCACGTTCAATTGATAAATACTATTGAGTAATAGAAAAGTCCAGAATGATTTGACTTTCATAGTCTCGTCAGTAGAAGAAAACGAAAGATAATTATTTGGAACTTGAGATCGATGATGTTCTACTGTTTTGAAAAACAAAATATTTCAATCATGTCGAAAGTTAACGGTAAAAGATAAGAATGTAGTTTGCCTTTTTATTCATCAAGGACTGCATGTAGGATGCATCATAAATAACGATGTGATAAAAAATTGGCATATACCATAATGGGTGCAATCAAACAAGCTAATTGTTTTTTGGTTGATGATAAAGATCTATTTAAAGACTCTTGTTTTTATATGCATAGTATAAACAAATACTAAGTACATTCAAGTATAATTCTATGTCGCGCGCTTGTCCGCACTATCATGATATTCTTAAGAATCGATGATATGCCGACAGTAGATTGTCGATCAGAGAATAGACAATCGATTAAGTATGAAACTATCGTCGGTTTTTGTCCGGCTCGAATCATATAGACTAGCGATGTATATAAATTAATTAAGCATTTAGAATCTTACTAGTTTGGCGTTAAATTCAGGTTGGCAGTTTGTTCGTATTGAGTAATTTTCTTGAAGTAATTTCATATTTTTTTCCTTGTATATTCATGTCATTATCTGCTCTGTTTCTGTCTACTTATGTAAAAAAAACATGTAACAGTGATGACAGAAAATCAAGATAAGACAAGAACCATGCATACATAAAATGACTTATCTTCTATTACGCATAAAAAATACCAAAACTAAAATAATAAAATAAAATTTTCATGTTGATTTTTGACGCCAAAGTATTATAATCAGCTAAAAGATTCAAATTCTTGTTTAATAATTAAAATGCAAAACGAAATCTTTTAAGTATTGTTTGATAAAAAATTTTTATCTGATTGATTATTTCTTGCTTGAGAATTTAAATTAACTAGTTTAAAAACTTAGTTCTTTGTACATGAGTATTATATCCTATGAATAAAATTTATCTAAATATTATTTTCTTGTGATTATCTTTAATGGGAACTGATAATGGCATTTGGGTCGCTTCATGTATATTTTTTTTTTGTTATTTAACTACAGATAAATAAATTTCTGAAGATTTTTTTTCCTAATGGAGCGGTCATTTGACATTTATTTTATTGAAATAAACATAAGCAATAGCATACAAAAACATAAAATGAAAAAAAAAAATGAAGATTACATAATAGTATGTATGCTTTATTTTCACACATTATCCATACTTGATATCATGCTTCATATCAGTAAGATGACATCCAAGCATTGAAGGATGTGGATAGATTGATAAACTCTCTATACGCCCACAGTCGTACGTACACTAACTATGCATTGATAGAAATAATGTGGAAGGATGAGTTGAAAGTAATTACTTATTTATTCATGTTATTTATCTGAATAAAAAAGTTTAAAAAGGCAGACTTGTATCATCAACAAAATAACAAAAAAAATTAATGTGATTGATTGTATTAAAACGTCATTTAAAAGTTTCAATGCAAACATAACACTTCAAAAATTGAGTTTGACCTTGTAATAAAAAAATTTAAATTTATTTGATAGAGCCGGTCAGGTTTGAGTCTGGAATTTTTAAAATAAGTTCGAAAACTTTAGACGCGTCGGGCTCTACATACAAAGATTTTATCTGTTCGTTAATATGAAACAAATCTGAAGTTTTATAAATTTGAGTGTTCAGACAATTCCTTGTGACAGTGTGAACGAGCTTCTTTTTGCATATGTCATACGATGAATTATCCTATCACCATAAGTTACACACAAAATCTGTTTTGAAATTCAATAGAGATCGTATGAACTCATTTCTTCATATTTCTTTTGTTTTTCCTCTAAATTCGTCGCTGGTTAGAATTTCATCAAAATCAGTAAAAAGAAAAAGATGTTTTCAAATGTTTTTTTTTTAAATATTTGTCATTGAGAAAATTTTTTTCTTTTACTTTAGTGAAATGAGTCGTCGTTTAATACGTTCACCAGCTACAAGTACATTACCACGTGGTATGAATTCTCCATTATCATCATCAACAACAGCCATGGATGATACAGTTATTATTGAAACAAGTGATGATCATGATACAAATAATTATAAATTATTACTCGATGCATTTATTGCACTTTTACAACGTGATCGAGATTTATTAAATTATGTTTTTCCACAAGAATTACAATCATTTGTATTTACAAAATTAATTGAATTACCATTAGTACATATGCGTGAAGTTGCAGGAAATTTATGTGAATCAATTGAACGTTTACCACATAAATTAGATGCAGGAAAATTTGCTGTTTATGGAATATTTTCTATTTTAAAATGGTTTCTCAAATCTCGACCAACATTTTCAAAACTTTATCAAGTATATTTCTCCTTTTTTCTTTTTACGCTGTTCTTGTTCAACATAAATCGAAGCTATAATAGNCTTTATCAATTGTTTGAAACAAGAAGAGGTATATTTTCGTCATCAAGTAATACAAATGCGAGCTGGTGCAACTGGCAGACCAAAAACAAAAAGAACAAATTGTGTACAACGTCGTATTACTACTCTTGCTGATCATTATTCAAATGATGAAATCAATTTAGGAGAATATTTAGAGGGTTTATCGTTTGTTGTTGCTAAGGATAAAACAAAAAAAAATAATAAAAAATGATTGATTATTAGATATTTTTTGTTAAATTATTGTTTTTGTAAAATGATTAAAAAACTAGTTTCGCCCATTTTTCCTTTCCCCTACAACATTAACACTACTAAGATCTTACTCTTGCAGTCTTCAAACTTTTCAACATTTTTCCTTTCCACATTTTTGCTTTTCGACATTTTTCCTTTCGACATTTTTACTTTTCGACATTTTTTTTTTCGACATTAATCAGGCATACCATTTCAACAGGTCTTTTTTTTCAAAAAAAAGAAAAAGAAACTATTTCACATGTCATTGAACATTTTCTTGAATAAATTCTTTTAGAATACCATGTGTTATGCCGAGAACAATGCGTCAATCATGTTTAGATAAAATTGAAAATATTTGTCAAGTCTATCAAATAATAATTGCTGATGATCAAACTCGTTTACTTCTTGCTCGTTTTCGTCTATGGCCACTCGTATTCATACCTCGAACTGCAGACATGGGCGATTTTCTATATGTTGATGAGGTCATATGGAATGATCCTCATTCACTCTTAGATACAACAAATACAACGACGACTAGTCGAAATTCGACTATACAATATACTTTAATTCGACCTTATTATGGACAAAATCCAACGTTATCATCGTTCTTTATCGATTTACTTCAAGTTAAACAACAACCAACACTTGAAGATTATCTGCCATTATTATCAAATGTAACCAATAAAACAAAAGATTATATTTGGCGATGTATTGATGTCATAACACGTCTTGCATTTGCCCAAAATAGTCAAAAATTAGTTCTAGGTACTTGGAGAAAAAATAATTCGATAATAAACGATTTCTTATAACAATCGTGTACATTTATTTAGATAAATGTGCCAATTGGACTTTTATTCCATGCTTGGGTACAGAAAATAAATTCTACAAATACGATGATCCACTCTTCTATCCACACGACATGGATATTGCTCGTCTATTTACAGATACATTGTTGATTGTCAATCCATCAGGTAGGAGTAAAGTTCCATGAGATATCTCTAAAATAGCGATGTAAAAGAGGTGTTTTCAATACTTTGATCATCTTCGAACACAATAAGTAACGTTTTCTCCTCTAGAGTTAGAGAACATTGTCGAGTATTTATTTGTATAGAACAATTTCATAATTTTCATTAAAACCTATCAACTTTGACTCATATATACAAGAATTTACTATCCATTTCAAAATATAATGAGCTATAGCGAGAGCAGTAAAACTATCACCCTCCTTCCTCCGCTTGCTTCCCGAACGTCTAACTTAGGTTTTAGATATCACACGAAATATAGATCTATTTCTGCGTAAAGGCACAAAAATCGATAGTTGTGAACCACATTTGCAGACTTTTCACTTATATATACATTCAACTCCTAGATCGTATCTGTACTGCGCATTTAAAAAGTATGTTTTGTTCAATGTTCAAAATACCAAATCTTGCTGATGTCATCAAGATTTTTGCCGATGGTGATAATGAACATCCATCGCTGGAATTAACCAATTTTTATAGACATACAATTGATCTTATTCAATCATTTTTAATCAAACATAATGGCCTATCTGAAACACGATCGAATTATTTTCAATCGATCTTCGCTCGAATGAAAATTCTTTATGTTGATCGAATTCGTTTCTCATATTCGTATAATAACAATATAAAACGGACATCGACATCATTGAAAACACATTCGACCTATATTGATGAATCAATTGCGAAATTTTTTATTTTAAAAACAATTGAAAAACCTGAAAAACATATTAATACAATGGTAAATTATTTAATTGAGAATGAATCCATGCGGCACAAACTCGGAGAATTCATTAAAAATCTCTTTAAGACATATCAACAAAAAGGAGAAGAAGGTTTGACAAGTTTACGACAAACTTTGCCTTCACAGGCAGACACTTTCAAATGGATCATACCATCCATTGCCAAAGAGCCTGAGCCATTGTTACTAGAACAAGAAGAAGAAGATGATGAACAACGGATAAGTATCCATAATTCATCTGTCAATATTTCAGATGAAGCAATTGAAAACATGAAAAAAGAATCGGATTGTTTTCCATTAAAACTTCAACCTAATAAAGTAGATGTGGAAGGACCAAAACCACTTGTCAGTTTTCCAGCCAAGCTAGGAATACTTGGATTGAATTTACCATTGAATACAGTCTCACAAGAAAGAAAATCACAACCAGTCAATGTTACAAAAGAAAAAATTTTCACATCATCTGCATCTGAAAACGACCAAGATGAAAAGAAAAATAAGCATGTCCAACAGCGTCTCACAATAAATAATGATGGTCAATTTGAACAAAAGAAAAAACCTGATGAGCAAGTAGTATTACACAATAATAACATAAATAGTAATGGTAAGAATTTTTAAAGAAGATCATACTTGTAACCGTACCGACCAGTATGTCGTATTTTCTTTATTGATTTTTTTTTCGGGGACTAAAGCTAGCCTATTTTGTTAGTTTTTAATGATCAAGAGATGCTAACACTTTTTCATTCTAGGATGAGAGCCTCAGATCATGTAGAATGAATTTATTATGCTTACGAAAAGTTAGCCAAGTATTAGGAATTCATTTCGGTCTAAACTAAGGATTTGTCACCTCTACGTTTCGACCGCACTTTCTTGGACTCTATTAGCCGTACTGTCTCTTTATCGATAGTAGGGTTCTTTTACGAATTGAGATACCTTTCAGCTATATTAAATAATTATTTCAAATAAGATTAGATCAAACTTATCAATTGTAAAGAAATCCTATTGTTCCAGAAACAAGTATAGATATCGCTCAAGATTAGTTGTTACGGGTTACTAAACAAAATGTGACACATTAAAATAAGAGTTGCTACTAGTTATATAAGTTTTACATTGTATGTCTTCGTAAAACTAAAGTCATAAACTATTCTTTGAAAGAGCTGCTTGCTTAATTGATATATTAAGCGCACGAGTTTTTCGCCTGTGAAGTCAAAAATGTCAACCGATCGGTTCCAAGTATGAACGAGATAAACGATTCAATTTAGTTCATATTTGATTATGTCTATTCTAGTAAATGTTCAACAAAGATCAACTGAAGGTGAACGATCATCCCATCGAACTTTAACAATTAGAAATATTTCTTTGACACAAGCACCTTCGGCTATATTTGAATTTATTTGTGTTTCAAATATACGTGATTTTAATCTTTCAATATCGAATGCATTACCATCAGCGGCTAATCCAAGTTTAACCAGTCTGGAAGACGATCTTAAAACAGGTCGATGTGGTGAAGATTTGGTCTTTCGATATCTTCAATGGAAACATCCTGATAAACAAATCGAATGGGTCAATCAACATACAGAATCTGGTTTACCGTTTGACATTCGACTAGTGCACAAAACAACAAATAATGAAACGGAATTGATTGAAGTCAAAACAACTCGATCATGCAACCAAAATACGTTTCAAATGTCGATTGGTGAAATCGAATGTTTACTTGCAAATCCAAAGAACTATTCTATTTATCGTGTTTATTATACTGACGATGAAAAATCATCGACAATTACAATTCTTAGTCAACTGAAAGTTAATTTACAAAATAAAAATCTTGTACTTTCTATGACTATCATGGCAAAGTCGAATAAAAAATAACGTGAATCAATCCTAAAAATTCTTAACGAATATTTTTCAATTTAATAAATTTTCTTTGCAGTCTTCATTATGCACATTGTCTTTTGTTTCAGGTCACATTTTAAGTCAAAGATTCATTGACAGTAAGAAGTCTTATGGAATGTTCTATTGGGTTGTCATATTCTACAAGAATCATTCTTGAATCTTATTCATTAAAAAGAAACATTTTGTGCTGATCGATATTTTATTTATTATCTGAAGCTCGAATAATCAGTGTAAATAGCATTTTAATTGTCTATCCCATTCTACATCGATTCAATCTCGAACGTAGCTATTAGATGCGCGTTTTCAACAAGATTCTTGAATATTTCGAATGGATTTCTGATTTAAATATTATAGACTCCGATCCAATTTTTAACCATTTCAATGCTCTTCATTTGCTATATTGATTTACACAAGAAATATCATTAACATATTTAGAGTAACGTATAAAAAAGAAGCCACACCACTTTAATGCTTATTTCAAGTATTTCAAAAAAGAAACAATTTGTAATGAATAAAAATCTATAAGGAGGAATAAGCCGAATGATGTATTTGTGTGAAATGGTTGACATGAATTTTTTTCGGAATGCTGTATTAAACGGAATGGTTGCATTGAGTAATAGTTTCAAAAACAAATGGATGATCATTTTGATTACGTGAATGTCTTCTTCGTTACTTAAGACTGAACTAGAGAACTCTAGATATATTCGGAAGCTCGTATTTTACTCTATCCGACCACATGTAAATTAATCAGTTCAGGTTTTGAGGATGAACTCTAAAGGGATAAGACCAAGTTTTGTAGATGTCGTTTGCTCTATCTTCTAATATATTTGGCTTTTTACTCGATCTCATTTCTCACCCGTTAGGTCGTCTAAACTCAACAAAAAGAGAAAAAATATTTCCTTGAGCAATATATTCGAATTTTATGACGCTAATTCTCAAATGTTGTTGACCAAAATGTCTTAAGTCAGAACATCTATTGTCTGCTTTTGAAGTAGTCTGTTCAGAGCTAACGAGGGAAGGTCCCCAGGTGCCACGCTCCGTTTTGAATCGGACATATGCCATTTTGTAGAGCTCAGTGAGACTAGCAAAAGTTTAAAAGGGTTCTTCCCCATGGGCCTTGGGAGTCGAGTTATGCCCTCTCTACTGAATTTTTGACCATTTTTTCGATATTGAGCAGTAAATCAAACAACGGAGTTTTGATCTGAAATTTTGCCCATAGATAGGTCTAATCGTCTTTAGAATATCCTGAAAATTTCAGCTGAAAAGAATGTTTCTTTGTCGAGATATTGAATTATTTTACAAATCATCGCTTATACAGACAAGGCGCAAAAAGCCAACCTACTTGAATATCCAATATCTCGATAAAGGAACATTCTTTTCAGCTGAAATTTTCAGAATATTCTAAAGATGATAAGACCTATCTATGGGCAAAATTTCAGATCAAAACTCCGTTGTTTGATTTACTGCGCAATATCGAAAAAATGGTCAAAAATTCAGTAGAAAGGCCATAACTCGACTCCAAAGGCCCATGGGGAAGAACCCTTTTAAACTTTTGCTAGTCTCACTGAGCTCTACAAAATGACATATATCCGATTCAAAACGAAGCGTAACACCTGAGGACCTTCCCTCGTCAGTTGAATAATAATATTTGTTCGTAGACTCGAAAATATTTGACTCTGTTACCTCAATATTTCAGAAATGTTAACTCCTTTGTTACATGAAGGCTGACTGTGGAATTTCAAATATATTGAGATAAGACAATCAGATTATTTCGAACCTGAAAACAAATATCATCATGATAAATTATCTTTGCCTAACTACTTTTTCGGTCGATTAGTTCTATACTGAGAACTCAAGCATTTAATCAAGTGTTGATTAATCAAATTTCGATATACTTCAATAGTTTTGAGTTTTCTGTGTTGAATGATGAAAATCGCAGGTCTCTAACATGTTTCTATAAAAAATTATTCAAAAGCCAATAGAGTAAATTATATTTGAAAATGTATAATAATTAATTCAATGAATACTTCTATCATTCGCACTAAATCACAGTACTCTTAAGAATAGACATTAGATTCCTGTTCACAAGATAAACTATTAAAACAATCGATAGTTTTTATTTAGTTCAAATAATATGAATATTTTTTTCTATAGTATGTGGTGATGTTCATATCACAATATTTGAAGTCCGTCGTGGTCTTGACATACATCTATATGCATCATGTGAAGTAATTCTTGGATCAATAATATATGCTCCAATGCCATTTACAACAAATACAACTACAACACCATCTGTACCTGTTCGTTTTCCATATCTTCGTGAAGTTAATGGATATATGTTATTAGGTTATTCATTAGTTCATTCATTTTCATCAATGTTTCCACGTTTATCTATTATTCATGGTCGAGAATTATATCATGGTTATGCATTAATTGTAATGGAAAATTTACAATTAGATGAATTAGGTTTAACATCATTAATAAATATTCGTCGAGGAAATGTTATTATAGCACGAAATGCACAATTATGTTATGCAAATTCTATTCGTTGGAAAGATATTATTGAAGATCCAAAAGCACAAGTTATATTAAGACAAAATCGTGATGATTGTGCTTTTTGTCCAACATGTCCATCAGCATGTTGGTCACCAACACAATGTCAACAACAATGTTCAGCACATTGTAAAGGAAATTGTTTAACAGAAACAGTTTGTTGTCCTGATCAATGTGTGGGTGGTTGTTATTATCAAAATATAACAGCATCAACAGATTTAATTTGTCATGCATGTAGAAATATGAGAATTTATGCAACAGGAAAATGTGTACAAAAATGTCCATCACATATGCTTAAAGTAAATAAAGATTCCTTTTATTTTTATATATTAATATATTAAAACAAAGAAAAAAGAAACTTAAGGTATTTCTTAATTAGAGATAAGTCTAGAGAAGATGACAAATACATTTTGAAAACTTTTTTAAAGCAAATATATCATAATGAAGTTAATGAGGATTTATTTAAATTCTCACATTTATCTATATATGAAGAGTCAGCCTTCATCAGAAGCTGATCACTCGTTCTAATTATGCAGTTTTCTGTATATTTATATATATAAACATATTTATTTCCATTAATATTGATGAAATTCAAATGACTTTAATTGTGGCGTACTCAAAAAGAATCTTGTACGAAGAGATTCGATCCCTCGACTTTGTCTATACAGAAGGCGAAAACTCTTTGATAGCACTGCAAGAGAAGCTCAACCGCTGTGTTTAAGTGGGACTCGAGTGTTGTTAGAGCAACTGAATGTTTGTCTGGTAACGCTACTAGACTTCGAATCAAACTAAACAATAAGGAAAATTCGCATTTGTTAGATGCCTTCATATTTCTTCAATCTTTCTGTGACGATCTTTCATTATGTCTTAGCAAAGCTTTTATTTGCTATCCCAATAGATTTTACAATTTTTCATCAATACAAAAAAAGACAACTAAGAAATGTTTTTTTTTTTTATTCAAGGTTATTGATTCTTTATGTGTAACACATCAAGAATGTACATCATTTTTTATGAGTTCTGGTTTTATATTAGATGAAACGAATGAATGTGTATCAACATGTCCAACAGGTTTTGATGTTATATTAGGTTCACATTGTGAACGTTGTATATCAGGACCAGAAAATAATTATTGTCAAGGTGCATGTGGTGAACAACATATTCGTTCTATAAGTGAATTTAGTGCATTAAAATATTGTTCACGTGTTCATACATTAAATATATATAATATTGCTGCTGTTGAATCAACTGAAACAAATCTAATAGAAGTATTTACTGCATTTGAATCTCTTGAACAAATTGATCATGAATTTACAATACATAATGTAAATATATTTTCAACATTAAGTATTTTTTCTAAACTTAAACGTATTGGTATAACAACAAATGCAACAATGACAATTGAAGAAAATGATTTTCTAACAGAATTATGGCCATTATCACATCCACCACCAATTATTCAAGGAAGTTTAAATATTGTTCGAAATGCTCGTCTTTGTTTAAAACGTATTGAAGATTTTATTAATTATACAAATACAAGAGAAACAGGTAATTGAAAATAAAATTATTTATATAAATGAAAAAATGTTTTCTTTTATTTTAGATTTACAAATAACACCAAATACAAAGAATGAATATGCTAATGGATATTTAGCATCATGTGAATCAAATCAATTAACATTATCTGTTGATAGAATACGTTCATTAACAGCTAAAATTCTTGTTACTGTACCAAAAGAATTATTTTTTCGTCCAAATGGTAAAAATGATTATTTACGTCGACCATTTTTATCTGTTTATTATAAAACAACACAAACAAGAAATGAAACACATTTTGATGCAACACAATCACATAAATGGTTAAGAATTGTTGAAAAAATTAATTATAATCCATCACCACATGGTAAAATTTTCTTTTTTTTTTGTTTTTTTTTTGTTTGTTTCTATCATCAAAATAGATCATATTATATATATTATTATGGATGATCATACATATGATATTATACTATTTAAGGTTTTGTTTATATTAATTTGTTAGATTAGCAAACTCATAGAAGTCCTTGATTTATCATATTATTTCTTTCTTTCATCTTGTCAAATGTTTTGTTTTATTTTTACTAGTTGACAATGACATGATAATTTATTTTGTCTTTTTCTAATTGCATTGTTTTCCTATTGTCCTATGAGTACAAACATATATATATATAGGTTCTTTATCGATGATGTCACGTTGATCTTAACTTTACACTTAATGTTTAGAGATGTAAGTCGATATATTGATTAACAATAGTACTTAAAAATATTCTTTCTTTCGAAAACAGTAGACTGATATTTCTTGATATTTTTATTTTCAAAAAAAAAAAATAAAACTAGACAAAAGTAGATCTCTGAAAACTAAACCTGAATGCCTAAAATTTTCAGAAATCTAATATATACTTTTTTCATACTTAATAAAAATAAGCCTAGTTGAATTCTCTATATGCGGAAAATATGAATTTTTCTGAAAAACCTGAGGTCTCTAGAAAAAAAGAGAAAATCGACAGTTGGTTTGCCAATCAACTTATACATCGAATCATATTTACTTAAATTACATGGTTTACTAGTGTTAAGCGAAGAAATCTTAGAATATCAATACAAACTATTGATAATGAAATGTATTGACTTGTACAAAAAAGAAAATATGAAAAATATGTACTTACTGTTATGTGAAAAAAGTTGAAGTTAGATTTTCGACTTTCTACATCATATTAAATCAAATATTGAATGATTTTACTTATAAATTAGTGTTTTATTTTAAAAAAAATGAGCAAAATTCTTTTTCTTTCCGAATCATTCTGACACAAACATAATAAATTGATTGATTTTAAATGATTCTCTGTGACAATATTTCAGCATTTTTAGATTAATCAATGTCAGAAGAACAAGAACATCTTTACCATTGAGCTATCTACCGACGCTCGATATCTTCTCTACAATTATGATTAGTTGTTGCTGTGGATAGAAGGTCAGCTTTACACCCGATTGCTTGAACTCCTCATACACACACACACACACCCAAACTAACCACAAGAGTAGACGTGTGTGAAAACGTAGTCAGGATGCTATTGAATGAATGATCCGAATCAAAAAGTTGTTTATAATTCATCCAGAGAATATTTCATGGTTGGTGGTACTGAGATTTGCACATAGTACTTTGTGAATACATGTAGAACAATGTATTTCAAGTAAAGAAATACGAACTGGTTTCGATCCGAAAATCTGTAAGAACTTGTAAATAGGAATTCGAGCGTCAATATCATTAAAATTCAGTATTTACTCAGTCATGATAATCGGTAATTAATATACTATAAATAATTTCAATAAATACAGCACTACTTTTTTCTTCCTATCAGACAATATAAAAGTGACTTAGCCAAACATTTGATAATGAATATAAAGATACGGAATGAATTTTTCTTTTTGGTTTTAGGTAGTTCATTTACAATGAATGTTGATTTAGTATCACTTCTTGGTGCTACATGGTATGCTGTATATGCATCAATAACTTCAAATGTAAATACTGTTGGTTTATATTCTACAATTGGTTATTTTCGTACATTACCACGTCAACCTGAACCTATACTTAATTTACGTGGTGAAAGTTTATCTCGTTCAAGTATTGAATTAATGTGGCAACCACCATCAAAACCTAATGGTGATATTGCTTTATATCTTATTTATTATGCACCTGTTGAAGATCGATTACCAATAGATAATCCAAAATTACTTTGTTTAATGAAAGGTAAATTAAAGAGAAAAATAAAAAAAAGCAAAAATTTATTTATTTATTTTGCTATTATTTAGATCGTGGCCGTTCTGAAGTAACTGTTCCAAATACGCCATCAAATCATACTAATTCTTATCGATGTTCAAAACAAAAATTAAAATTTAATGATAATAATAATGTTAATAATGATATTATTGAAGAATTTGAAGAAAATACTGATAATGATCAAGTTGTTACTGATTTAGCTATACTTGAACATCAACTTATTAATTCAGTAACACAACGTAAAGATCCATTAGTTATACGTCCTGATTTAAAAGAAACAATTATTATTGATTTAGATCATTATTTTGAAGATAAAAGTAGTTCTTTAAATGAACAATATAAAACTGATATGTCAATTGAACAAAATCCTGTTGAACATATGCCATATATAAATACATATAATCGTACATCATTTAAAACACATATTATAATTGATGATTTAAAACATGCACAAATGTATATGTTTCAAGTATATGCATGTCATGATATTAATAAACAAACAAAATCAACTGCTTGTAGTTCTAATGGTATAATTATAAGTGTTCGAACAAAAGCTGGTGAACGTATGTATATTAATTATGTTTTAGTTTTAATATAGTTTTTGTTTTTTTAGCATCACTTGATATAGTACGTAATGTTAAATTAATTGGACCTATTGATAAGTCTATACAATTAACAGCAGATATGAAAACTGTTGATTATCATATATCATGGCTTGAACCATTAACACCAAATGGTATTGTTTATTTTTATACAATTATTATTGATCAATATATTCATAATGGACCAAAAGATGAACGTTGTGTTGGACATAATATACGTTCAATAAATATATCTTTATTACCACGAACTTATTATCGTTTAAGAATAACTACATATACTATAGCTAGACTTGAAAATGAATATGGTGGTTATAAACAATTAACTGATGATTCATTTTTGGTGAATGCAACTAATTTATATTATCAAGTTTTTTTTACAACTATTGATTTACCTAGTAAGTTTTTCTTTTTTGAGAAAAAAATAATATAAAAAGTATATCACTAGAATTAGAACCATATATAATTTCAATTCTATTTTTTTTCGATCAAGACAAGACTATAATCCGAAAATAGCGATGTTGTTTTGTTTTTTTCTTAATAAAACTTGACTGGGTATGCCTGATTAATGTCGAAAAGTTTGAAGACGGCAACAGTAAGATCTTAGTAGAGGTAATGTTGTTGGAGAANATCCAACTGATTTATTACAAGAAGCATCAATAATGAAGTTTGTTTAGACCATATACAAAAAAATGAAATTCTTCTAAGTTTCTTTTTATTTTGTATAGACAATTTCGATGTTATCATGTAATTCAATTATATGGAATATGTTCACGTATTCGACCACCTTATGTTGTTATGGAATTAATGGTAAATGGTGATTTAAAAAATTATCTTTATCGACATCGGCAAAGTGAACTTAATGTATGAAATATATTTATTAATTTTTAGATTTTTATAAATTAATAAATTTTTGTTTTATTTTAGCCAAATGGTCCAACATTACCTGAATCGGCAATGATTCAATTAGCATTAGATGTTGCTGATGGAATGTATTATTTATCAGATCAAAAATTTGTCCATAGAGATTTAGCTGCAAGAAATTGTCTTGTTAATGGAAATCATACGTGTAAAGTTGGAGGTAAAATTAGAAATGATTCAATAAATTCTATATGAATAAATGAAAATGAAATTGAACATGTTTAAGACATCGAAAAATGTTCTATCAGTTATTCAGTCTCTTGTAGAAAATAAAATTCTGAACAACCTTATGCTATTCTAGGACAATATGACGAGCATCTGTGGTGTGAGATGATTTCATTTGCTAAAGGATTAAGTTTTTGATTAATATTGCATTAATTATTCAATAAGGAAATGAAAAAAAAAGTGTTCATTAACCTTTCACTCACTTAATCAATATTATTATTTTTTACATGTTTTACAAATCTTTTTTTTGAAAATTTTTAGATGATAGTAAGACAAAACTCTTTTTTTTTCGGTTTTGATAGGATTTTTAGAAAACTGGCTTTTAAAAGGAAAGGTTTTTGGAGTCCATTCTGTAATTTCCCCCCTTACAAGTGTCACAATTCGATAATAATTCCGATATGAAGAACTGATCTCTGAAAATAGTCCTTAGAGTTGAGGTGTGCAAAAAGCATTTTTTTTTTGAAAACTCAAAAGAACTTATTTACATAGAATAATTCATATGAAAAGCAATTTTCAACAATACTTTAGTTCATTTGAATTGAACAATTTAAACTTATGAAATATTTATTTATATAGATTTTGGTTTAACACGTGATATATATGAAACTGATTATTATCGACGTGGTGGTCGAAGTTTTCTTCCTATTCGATGGATGGCACCAGAAAGTTTAAGAGATGGACGTTTTGATACAATATCTGATGTTTGGTATAAATTCAAAATTCATATTTTTCGTTTTTTGAATGATAGATTTTTTTTTTCGTCAGGTCATTTGGTGTTCTTCTATGGGAAATAGCAACATTAGCCGAACAANATCAGCGACATAGATAGTTTGATCATCATCAACATACAAACCCAATGGTTTTGAGAGTTGATTGATTCCATTGCCTTGTCGATTTCCTCCAGCCACAGTGATACCATTCTGTTGCCATCGAGCATTCGGATGAATGTTGGTGCTGGACGGCGAACGTAATGGGTAGTCTGAAATAGAGACAGAAAAATTATAAAATAAGAGATAATGAGAGAGAGGGAGAGAGGGACTATGGAGAGAAAAAAATGAAAAGTTCATTTTTAAACGAAGTAGTCAATGTAAATCTTGAAAAAGGTATATGGTTGATATCGTATATTCTAGTGAAACTCCGGTGAATGTGGAAGATCAGCAATAACAGTAGAAATTACTCAAAGCAAATCCACGTCAACATTTAATATTTGAGAGTCTTTATCTCTATTAAACTTTAATGAGACCGTTCCCCCCCCCCCCCCCCCTACTCAAGATTTTTAGAGAACGATTCAACCAATTTTTTTGAAACTTCCAAGGTAGATACATCTCGATAGGTAGAGCGAAACATGGTCATACACTCGAAAACCCCAAATGGTTCCTTCTCGAAGATCTTGAGAGTACAAGAGCCAAAAAAATGGCCTTATTTTGTCACTGCTTGCCACAAATCGCGGCGCAACCACAATGAGTACCGCCAAGGTAGCATTAAATTCTCGATCACATTTTCGTTACTTCGTTACTTCGTCACCAAAGCAGTCAAAAAACTCAATTTGACGCTTTATAACAATCATTTCGCGCTCTGACTTTGAACGCATTTTACACAGTCAAAAAAGTCCAAATTTTGGGCATTTTAACAGTCACAATATTTTCAGTTTTCACATCAGTAGAACGGAAGCAGAAGAAAGATTTCATCGTGACGCGTTAGTTTTGCATTGTGGACTGTTGGGAATGCACTTTAACTAGTTTTGTTTTGTGCTCTATGATAGATTTGACCCAAGAGTCCTATAATTACGAGCCATCTAACTTACGATTCGACTATACTTACGTGTTTCTAGATAAATTAACTTTTCTACTTATATTAAACGAAAACTCCGCAAAAGCAAACGAACATTTCTATAACTACAATAACTCTAAACAAATATTGTTTTCGATATTTTTTTGGTCTCATTGAATAACCACTGTGATTTGTTCAATTTCAATTACTATTTCACAATAATTTTTTAAAATTTTTATTTATATATTTATAAATATTTAGTTTACAGCCATTTTGCGAGTATCATATTTCGTTTTAAATATTTTCAATTGAAATGAAATACAACGCAACAAAATGGCAAGTTCACAATTGTCGATGTATTTCTTCTTTTTTTCTTTTATCTTTTTCTTATAATACAAGTACGGAAGAAAGGAACAGGATAGTAATACTGGACGATATGAGTTAGAGTTCATCTGCTTTCATAGCAACATTATAAGAAAAAGAAGGGAAAAAAGAACAAGTATGTATAGACAATTTTGCACTTGTCATTTTATTGTTTTTTTATTGAAAACACTGAAGAAGAAAGTTGATGCTTTATAAAACTCTCTAATTTAAACATTCATAAATATACAAATAAAAATAAAAAAATTCAAATTATTGTGTAAGAGTAACCGAAACTAATATTGGTCGATACATCATCGTGCTTACTGACGCACAACTGTACTTTCTGAAACATGACATTGATTCTACATCTTGTTATGCACTTTCCTTAACTGGTTAAAACGAATGTATTTATATGTTAAAATGCATTAATTTCTCTAATTCTTCTATTGAATTCGTTACTTCGTTACTTCGTTACTTCGTTACTTCGTTACTTCGTTACTTCGTTACTTTGACACTTCTCTGTGTTGACTCTGTGCAGTTCCGCCGTGACTTGTGGCAAGCAGTGCGTTCTTTTAGGCCTCAAATTTTTTCTATGGCAACTAGGATCAAATCTGGGTGCGTCATTGTTTTTTATTTGAGAAATATTGTTCCTGATGCTCAGGATAAAAAAACACTGAAGGCATTAACAAAAAACCATTAAAAATGCTTTTTACTGAATGCTGCTAATTTTGTAAAATTTGTCAAAGTTCATTGGTACAATATTTGTGAGAGAAGGAAAAAAACACACCCCAATTCGATGGACGTATACATAAAACATTTTGAGCTCAATGAGTCACACCGCGTAGGAGGAAAGTGGGAAAAACTTCAATTTTTTGTTTGAAAATTTGATTTTGAGAAAAACGCAAAGAAAGTCGCCCTTTTTATCTATTTTAGCATACAACATTTTTTCCTCCGACTGTTTTACACACAGAAAAGTGTCTTTGCCTTCTTGAAATGTACTCATTTAAAACTGATCATTTTGAGTAGGCAATGGGGGTTCTCTTAAATCCGCATCTTTGCGCATCCATCAAGCATAGATGATGACAGCCTCTATCAAACGGGAAATTGAAATTTGCATAAAAGTTTCCGCGTTAGAGTACTCCGGGATAGTCCCGAATCCCGAAAAATCCCGTTTGTCCCGTCCCGCGGAACAATCGGGATTGTCCCGAAATTTTTTCGGGACAGGACAAACGGGATCGGGACAATACAGAAAAAAATCTATGTCCCGAATTCTTTTATCCATATATGAAAACGTGTCGTACACTTTAACTTTTTTATTTCTAACAAAAATGTGAATATTTTCAACAAATAACAGAAAATAAAAGAAATACTGAGAGACTTAATGACTCCAATTGATATTCTTTTACGATGTGTATTTGCTATTGTGTTTGAATAAATCGATTTCTTATTTACTTATCATGCTATATTATTGGATCATCCATTCATATTTATACAGTATTCAATGCGCACTCATTTTTGTTTTGCTCTTTTGACTTATTTTTTTATTTATATCAAAGATTTCTTATTTTATTGAAATTTTTCTGCACTTTTCCATTTAAATTAGGTAAGGGAGACCGAGCACTTTTCAAAGTTTCCAATGATCTAAAATGGAGTCCAGATGGATGACCGCCGGATTCTTTTGGTTATGTTATCGTTAGGGGTGGTAAATTAGTATTAGTAGTAAAAAAATGCTAATGCTTTGAACATTAGTATTAAGTAATGCATGGGTGTTAGCATTACTTAACACTAATGCCATTAATGCTAAAGCATTAAGGTTAATTTTAATACTAATGCTTAATGGATTAGCATTAGTATTAATAAATGCCAATGCTAATTCTAATGCACCACCCCTAGTTATCGTTTTCTGTGCATAATAAAGCTGTAGCAATCAAGTAGTCGCAAAAATTAAGATGTTTACAAAAACTTGACTTGTTCCGTTTTTTCTATTGGTGGTAAAGAAAATACGTGTTGTCGTCTTCGGCAGAATCACATATTTATATTTTTTCTGATGAACGGGACAAACGGGATTTTACGGGACAATTTGAAAAACTTCGGGACGGGACATTCGGGATCGGGACACAAAAAAAGTTTGTCCCGCAGACCTCTACTCCGCGTGATCATGAGAGAACATTGCATTATTCACTAGGAATTATTTTTTGTCATACCAAGTATAATTTTTTCGTCTTATTGAAGCATAAATAGCTTGAAAAAATCGCAATCACTTACAATGGATATAGTAAATAACAACAGTTGATTATTACTACATCGTCAATTAAAGATCCTCAATCGCAAGGATCTTGTCAAGTTTTATTCAGGATCCTGTTTCGAATCCTAGCAATTCCTGTTTCCAAGAAGGATCCTGTTCAAGATTTCTGTAAGTTCCTGCTCAGATATTTTTCTGAGTTGAGAATACAGGATTCTGCCAAGATTTTATCAAGTTCTCGTCAGGATCTAGGTCAAATCTTCGTATCAGGATCCTGTCAGGAGTGATAGTCACATCGCACGAGGATTCTACTAAAAAAATAATAAGATTACTCAGAATACGAAACTGACTAATCCTGAAAAGTTTCAATCAGGATCTTCTTCAGAACTTCTCAAGAATATGCCTGTCAAACTTCGCAACACATTATCAATCCTAATCAGGATTTTAAGACAGCATCCATGAGGGCACCGAGGAATCGTAGCACTCGATAAAATTTAGTTTTTCGATTTGACATTCTCATCATAATCAGCATCATCTGNACACCACCTCAAAAACGTATTACATCTGTGTCAAACAGTAATATACCTCAAAAACTTATGAAATTTCAACATTTCTCAAGTAAGCTTGAAGTTCGTTTGTAATGAATCTGTGTTCTTATTTTTGAATTTAGGCAAGACAGATTATAATGAAAATAGACAGGGTCATGTTCAACAACGCTGTGTATTATGTCGTTCGAAATAAGTTCGAAAACAAACTATCTATTTTTGTCGGACATGTCCTGATACACCTGCTTTTTTGTTATCCAGCCTGTTTTGATGCATTTCATAGTAAAATATAGTATGAACTATAACATGATCTAAAAAATAGGAGCATAATATTGAATAACTATTGAACTAAATTTAGCTGATATTTTCTTCTTAGTTAGAAGAAAATAATCAGTAATCACCATCGGCTGAATGAACGATCCTCTATCCATTTTCTGCTTTTTAAACATATGTTCAACGATACGCCAGAATGAAAAAAATTTTCTTTCGTTCTGTTTGTCTTCAGCCTGAAGACAGCGGTCCTCAGGAGGTTTAACAGTTTATCGTCAGTTATTATAGGACACTATAATGGACAATATCCATTAAGACAGATATTTCAAAAAACACGACAGGGGTGTGGGTGTAAGTGTACATGTTAGGGAAGACCTACGCATCCACATCCAAACCCACATTTACATCACACACCCACACACACATTCTTACAGACTAATTAGTCAGCGAAGCGTTTAAATCTCTTCTGGACGCCAGGTTATCTATGTAGAATGATAACATGTGAGAAAGACAATACCTCTAATTTGTATACAAAAAAATGACTTTTTCGATGGTTATTCCGTCACGCTCATCCAACTAGACTTGAATGTTAAAAAGAAAGCTGATTGATTTCTCTGATAGAGCATAAAAAGTTAGCGTTAGAGCACTTACTGACGAAATTCAAAATTTCTTATTGAAACTTTAAAATGAATTACAACATGTTTTCGTGACAGAATAACGCTCACAAATGGGGTAGTTTGCAAATGCCTATAGCTATTTCGGGAATCAACGAGAGTTGCATCCGTTGGTATAAACAAAGAGGCCATTCAGTTTAGTTTAACATTATATGATCGAGTTTACAAATAGTATATTTGCTGATAAGAAAAGTCAGGCTACAAAAACGATGCTACATTTTACCCTTCGTTGATTCAGTACGACATGTCTTTAACAATAGTTTTTTTCTTGAATAAAAATAGACCCTCAGAAATGAAAAACACGTTTTCCTAAGCTACCAACATATCTCTACAAGACGCTTATATTTGTTTCGGCTAACTCTGTGGTTCGAATTTTCACACCATGGTGGACCGTTACGTGGACAGGTCGAATAGTTTTTCAAGAGAAAAAATGAAATCTAGTTGGTAGATGTATAAAAGTGACACTACACAGAAATATAATCCGCCATTGAATAACTAAATAAAAAATCGAATGCATATAATGAATTGATTATGCATAGTCACAAAAAATTGTTTTTTTAATGAAAAAATCAGACGGGTGTTCTCATCAATGCAGAAGGAAAGAAACAACGACAAGAAATATTTGCTTTGTTTAATTTTTTTCGAGCTACTGTCTTCCATTGAATCACTCTCTCTTTTTTGGCGTTTCTTTTTCTCATGTGTGAGGACGTCGATACATCAATAAGTAATTATCGTAGAGCACTACGTTATTAGTTTATTGAAACAAAATTGAATGGTAGGTTACAAATGTGAAAATCGATAATCATTGAGTTTCGTCAAGGAAAATATTAACGAGAAAGGGAACAGTTTTATTTTTTAGCGACTGCAATTTCACACAATATTATGTGTGTCAGTCAAATCAATCGATGTAACAGTGGCTCTTAATCTGACCCATATTATATGCTTTTTCTGTGTAGATTTTTTCATGTTTTTTTTATTTGGACTATTAGTTCTTGAAAGGCTAAAATAACCCTTGTAACATTTTTGAATATGAATACCCGTTAGAACTTTGAATCGTATGCACAGGTGTTTTTTTTATCCAGAGATGTATAAACGCATTTGACTGCGTCTAACATGCAATATTTTCAAAGTGCATGAACGTGTTCTGACGACATGTTCTATTGGACGGGCGTGAACACATTTTAAGCTATTTCAAACCAAGACAAAGTTAAGTTGTTTTATAAAGTGATTCGATAAGAGTCGATCACGGCTCCTACACATCCGACTCCAGGGAGCTTACTAGAAAACTATGAATGCTCATTGAATCTCCTCTATAATTGCCATATGACTTTTTAAGAGAAAAAAAGTTCTGTCGCAATCTGTGTATGAAGTATGTGAATTTGGAAATAATGCCTACTTTCTGAGTTGCAATTGATATCTGAAGTAAGTTCATGACAATATTCACATTGTATTAAATTTGTTAAGATAACTATGAAAGATTCGGAGTTACATCGGATAAAAATAGTCAGACGATCTAAATAATTTATTGTTCAACGATGAATTTATTCTAGCTGTAGCACTTTAGCTTTGGTTCGAAGTTTTAAGTGAAATAGTTTGTTTAAAGCTAAAATAAAAATTAAATTCAAGTAATTCTTTTCTATTTTGATATTTTTTATTCAATTGTCATTCTTGATCAGTTTTGGATGCACGCGAACTCTATAGAACTTGTTGATTAACATAAATGATGGAAATCAGAATAAATTAAGAAAACAGCACTTTTATCTGTAAGAAATTCTAAACTTGAATTCGTTTTATCATTTTATCTCTGCTTAAAGGGCTTAAAGACTTTAGATAATGGAACATGTAGCACTAAAAATATTTTGTACTTTAACTTCTAGTTCCTTGTGAAAAATAATATAAACAAATTATCTGTATAGTTCCATTTTAAGTATTTTTAAATTTAAAATACCACATCTAATGCATTCAGAAAAGGCCATTCAGATCACGAATATAAAAAGGCTTGACTAGATTTTCCAAGTAACTTCCAGAATAATTCTAATATTGTGTTGGTATGAAACGTGTGTATCCGAAATTTATTAAGGTTCTATTTGTGATTCTCTATGGTACAATAACTCCCAGCACTGATGGTAATAGATGCACTGAAGACGTAAAACATGTTCGAAAGCATTTTAACAATGTAACTGATTCAATGGTGGCGTGATCGAGGTATGTTACATCTGTGAAGCCATCCATGACCCAATAATCGGGAATTTTTGAATGCGTTTCTTGGTTTCGAAGCGAAAACATAAATCCTATGAAGCTTCTTTTTTTGAATACAGTATATAATTTGAACAGTCGCTCCATCTCTGACTATGCATTACGTATGCAACAATAAATGAATGATTGAGTTTTTTGCTTGTCGATTTGTTTAGGAATAGGGTAGAGATTTCCTGTGACATATATATCGTGAAAATTTTTCTTTGAGTTCATCTGTTTCAAATTGATCAGATCAATTTTTAGCTCATTTCGTATTGTGTATGCTTTTTTATCTTAGACCCTGTGTTTTCGTTGCACATTAAAATCCTTCCAGTAATGCACAACTATATAGATACGGTGCTTGTCTCTTTTTTTTAACTTGTAAAATGTTTCCAATTAAAATCTTTAATGGACTTTTGTACTAAACCCTGTTCTTTCTGATCAAAATCTCAGTAAAGCGCATCTATGACATTATATCGCATCACTTACTCTTCTCATGAATATAGAAAATATCATTATCCAATAAATCGAAATAAACATGTTTCACCTCTTGGCTGTTAAAAGTGGATTTAAAGAATATCATCATATGTTTTGAATAGTGCTTCAGAAATAAATATCAATGTTTTTTATTCTTTTTACCATGCATCCTTGTGAACATATCGGCCGAAGTTTTCTTGCTACACAAAATAAGCGTCTTCTTTTTCTCTCGTCTTATGATTCATTCGTGCAGCCGACGTCTTTTTAATACTCCGCTACAACTTACCTGTGTTGTCGATAACCGACGAGCAACGAACGAGAGAAAAAAAATCCTTTTTCTCTATAGAATCAACACAACATTGAATAAGAATGAAATTATTTATTTCAGAATTGTTATTCAGCATTCACGGGAGTCAACGTGTAGTCATCGTCAGAAGAAGAAAGTGTTAAATGGCGACAACAATTCACTCTACCTCAACCGAAGTACATGAAAATAATATTGAAACCTACTCTTTAGTTTGGCTCGAATCTGCTGTTAATGAAGTTAGCGAGTATATCGAAGCTCAAAAGCGACTTCGTAAAATAATCAATCATCTAAAGACATTTGATGACGTCGAACAATGCGAGTCGTATATACGATCTGTATGTACAGAAGATCGAATTGTCTTAGTTACTAGCGATCAATTGGGTCAAGATCTGGTCACTCGGATTCACTCACTACCACAGATTTTTACAATCTATATCTACTGTCTAAATAAAAAACAAAACAACGATTGGACGAAAAAATTCGAGAAGGTAAATAGTAAAATGATAGTGAAAGTCGAGACGTTGTTCTTTCGATTCAAACCATTTTTGTAAAACATTGTAGTTCACTCTAACGACTCGAACACATCCTGTCGTCTTTAAAACAGTCTTACGAGTTTCATAGAGAAAAGAAAAGGAATAATTAAGATGATCTCTAGAATCTGTTATTTCGAAGTTGATTATAAAGATCACGAATCGTGTTGAAATAATTTCATTTTTAGGTTAAAAGCATAGATACGCAATTGAATGCACTTGTCGAGCAAATTCTATCGGATCAAGCAACAAGACTTCGTAATAAGGTCGATGAAATTCTTCCCATCAATATTTTTAATGCGAATAGTCAATCAGAAAAATCAACAACGGGACTCAATGGTCAATTTGTTTTCTCTCAATTATTAATAGATCGTCTTCTGCGCATGAAACCAAAAGCAACAGATAAAACTGAATTGATCGATCGATGTAAAAAGTTCTACAAAGATAATTCAAGTGAATTGGCAATCGTTCAAGAGTTTGAAAAAGATTATGTATCTGATCGTGCTCTATGGTGGTATACGAGAGAATCATTTCTCTATCGACTATTGAACAAAGCTCTTCGAACGCAAGATATTGATTTACTCTTTCTCTTTCGGTTCTTCATGCGTGATATTCAAACACAACTTCAAAAACTTCAATGTTCAACTTCTCTTCATGTCTATCGTGGTCAAGTTATATCAAAAGATGAACTGGAAACATTAAAAGCTTGCATGGGACAATTCATTTCGATGAACTCATTTCTTTCCACTAGTCTTGATCGGCGACTTGCTTTATCGTTTCTCTCTAGTTCTACATCATCCTGTGATCTTCAACGTATTCTATTCGAAATCGATCTTGATCCAACACTTATTGGTATCAAACCGTTTGCTGATATTACATCAAACAGTTTTTTTACCAATGAACAAGAAGTACTGATCATGTTGGGATCAGTATTTCAACTGGTTAACATTGATTGTCAAAAAGGAGTGTGGATTGCTCAAATGGCCATGTGTAGTGATAGTGATAATAGTTTGAAACCTATTTATGACCATATGAAGAAGGAGTACGATGAAGACGATTCAGGATCAAGTGATTTCTCATTCGGTATTCTTCTGTTCAAAATGGGACAATACGATAAAGCCGAGAAATATTGTAATCGTTTACTAAGCGAATTGCCTCGTGATCATCCAGATTTAGCTCCTTGTTATCATAATCTTGGCATGGTCGCAAATCACAAAGGCAAATATGATGCAAGTCTTGACTGGTTTGCCAAAGCACTTGAAATGTATAATAAAGCGCGTAAACCTGACGATCCTGTTATCGCAACTACTTACAATAGTATTGGCGAAGTTCATTTCCGAAAAGGAAATCGTACGGATGCTCTCGAATCATTTAAAAAAGCATTAAATATTCGCAAAAAAGCATTTGGGGAAGAACATTTACAAGTGGCAATGTGTTATCATAATATGGGCAATGTTTATCAAGAAGAGAAAAAATTTCAAGAAGCATTCGAATGTCATCAAAAGTCATTGATGATTCGACAAAAACATCTGCCTACCAACCATCCGGACATAGGTGCATCCGTACAGTGTATTGCTGGCATTTATATGTGTCTTAATTATCCAGACCTTGCATTGCAATATTATAATATGGCATTAGAAATCTATCAAAAATCACTGCCTAGTCAACATCAAGATATTGGAATGTTGCACTACAATCTTGGTCTGCTGTATGCTGGCAAGGAAGATTTTCAACAGGCATTAACTAATTTTCAAAAAGCATCATCTATATTTCATGCAACATTGCCTCCAACACATCCGTTTATTGGCATAGTCAACCAAGACATTCAGCGTGTCTCCGCTAGACTCAAATAGTGCTATATTCTATCTTAAACTATTGACCTGTTTCAAAATATTAGCATTTCATCCACAAAAAGAATATCTTGATCTTCTGAAATTCGCTCTATATCTGCCTTATGTAGCTTCTAGGATTGCAGCCAATGGACTTGATTTTTCTTGAACAGACATGAATTAGTGTGGGAATGAGTGATAAAATTTTACTTGCCATACCAACCCTACTCTCCTCCAGAAACCAGCATTGACATCCACACCCAAGCAGTCAGAAAAGTCAATTTGACGCGTTATAACAACCGTTTCGCGTTCTGTCTTTGAACGCATTTTACACAGTCAAAAGTGTCCGAATTTGGGCGTTTTAACAGTGGCAATATCCTAAGCTTTCGCATCGTTAGAATGAAAGAAGAAGAAAGCGTTTAAATGCGTTTCTGATACCTGAGCGTTAAAACGCGAAAATTCGGACATTTTTGACTGTTGAAAATGCGTTCAACGAAAGAAAAAAAGAATTCATCGTGACGCGTTAGTTTTGCATTGTGGACTGTTGGAAATGCATTTTAACTAATTTTGTTTTGTGCTCTAGTATAGATTTGACCGAACAGTCCTATAATTACGAGTCATCTAACTTACTATTCGACTATACTCACGTGTTTCTAGATAAAGATAAATTAAATTTTCTACTTATATTAAACGAAAACTCCGGAAAAGCAAACTAACATTTCTATAACTACAACAACTCTGAACGAATATTTTTTTCGATATTCTTTTGGTCTCATTGAATAACCTAGGGGTGAGAAAGTTATTGTTACTGTTTTTGTTATTAATAACAATAACATTAACTTTTTTTGTTTCAAAACAATCAATGAAGCAATTCTAAGCATAGAATGTATGAACGTCAAAAGATCACTTTAGTAATATAGTATCTTTTGTTACCATTTGATATAAGAACTTGTGGTGAATATTTTGAGAAATACTAACATAATATATTTTGTTATTGTTATTTAGCAATAACAATAACAAAATATGTTATATTAAAATTTCTCAAAATATTTACCACAAGTTCTTATATCAAATGGTAACAAAAGATACTGTGATACTAGAGTAATTCTTTGACGTTCGTACAAACTATGCTTAGATTTGTTTCATTGTTCGTTTTGAATCAAAAAGCTAATGTTATTGTTATTAATAACAAAAACAATAACAATAACTTTCTCACCCCTAGAATAACCACTGTGATTCGTTCAATTTCAATTACTATTTAACAATAATTTTTTAATTTTTATTTATATATTTCTAAATATTTAGTTTAGAGACATTTTGAGAGTATCAGCTTTCGTTTTGAGTCTTTATAATTGAAATGAAATACAACGCAACAAAATAGCAAGTTCACAAGTGTCGATATATTTTTCTTTTATCTTTTTCTTATAATTCAAGTACGAAAGAAAGGAACAGGATAGTATTACTGGACGATATGAGTTAGAGTTCATCTGCTTCCATAGCAACATTATAAGAAAAAGAAGGAAAAAAACAATAAGTATGTATAGACAATTTTCCACTTATGATTTTGTTGTTTCTTTTATTGAAAACACTGAAGAAGAAAGCTGATGCTTTCTAAAACTCTCTAATTTAAACATTCATAAATATACACATAAAAATTAAAAAAAAACAAATTATTGTCTAAGAGTAACCGAAACTGATATTGGTCGATACATCATTGTGCTTACTGACGCACAACTGTACTTTCTGAAAATGACATTGATTCTACAACTTGTTATGCACTTTCCTTAACTGGTTAAAACGAATGTATTTCTATGTTAAAATGCATTAATGTCTCTAATTCTTCTATTGAATACGTTACAACATGTTACTTGTCCTAATACGTTTCTTCAATCCGTTAAAATACGTTAACAAAAAGTTAAACGCGTTGAAACTCGTTCATTTCTTCAATTTGTCGAGTGAACGAGTTACAACGCGTTGTTTTCCTCTATTTTCATCTCCAATGCATCGAAACGGCGTTTTAGCGTTTATCTGTCTGCCTGTACATCCTCGAGGTGTTCAATATCCCTTTTCTTTTTCATAAATTTATTAGTTGCATCTTTTTTATTTCGAACAACTGAAATGGCTAACAGTCACCTAATATGATGACAGTTGAACATTTAAATTCTTCGATATAAAACAACCGATTTTACTCATTTAAAATTTTCATAGAAATTTCCATATATTCGATGTTGATCTACCGCATTTGTTTCTAATAGATAATTACGAGAAAAAAGATGATAATTTTCAGCTAAAATTTAGCATTTTTGTGGGTGTAAGTGTATTGTCTTTATTCACACTCACTCACACCGACACCCGACATCCACGCCCCCCCCCTCCATTCCAGACCTTGACCTTAGCAACCAGAGTGCGAAAAGAATGATAAAAGTTCGGTTCGGTTCGGTTCCATTCGACTCGACAAAAGTTATACTCTATTCAATTCGATTCGGATTCGCTTTCAAAGTTTTGTATTCGATTCGACAAAGAACAAATTTCAATTCGATTCGATTCCATTCGGTTTAGATTCATTTAAAAAACATATTATATATTTTATATTACTATGGGTTTTTCAACAATATTGTCTCCTCGTGCTGAGAATTGTTTTTCATTCTTCTCTTGCTTTTATTGAAAACCACTTGAAAATAAGCATTATCTTCAATTAATGCATGTCGAATAGAAGATATTGAATAAGGTGATGTTGACGAAAATTATGCACGAGTAAGTGTTGCNGTGTAGCCGTTTCATAATATTCATATCGCAGGCTGATTCATGAAAGATATAGTTACATTGCTTTTAAGTGTTTCTGTCGGGTGTTAATTTATATTACTACCAATAGTGGTGATGACGAGGATCCAATTTTCTACAAAAAAATACATAATCTAATGTCAAAAAGTAGTTTTATTAGAAATTTAGCTTAGTATTCTCACCGATACGATTTAGAACATTGAAAAACTAGAATATGAATACTATTAGTTAGTAGATTTACCTCTTTATTTGGTTCTATTGAACTTCGTTTTCTTTATCAATAAGCATCACCTGTAATATTGTTAACAAAATGATCAATTATTAAAAAATTTACAATTCTTTACTTTTTTATTATCATTGTTTGTAGACTCAATGTCCAACTAATTCAAACAATGAAACCTGAAATCTACCATGTTTTTCTTTGTCAGTTCAGATATTGAGACCGGTATTGCTGACAAAAAGAATGCCTGTAACACATAGTTTTTGATACAGGCAGCGAGACACAAACGTAAAATATCATCGTCAATTTTGCCTATTTGATTTGAATTAAAGATTTACTCACAATCAGTGTCATTTACAGTGTGCTGTACGAAGTACGCTTTAAGAATAGAATAGAACAAGAAAATGAATAGTTACACTATCAACTTCTTTCGTTTCTTGAGCGAGGGTTCTACCTCACGATGACCGAGAACGATAATACGACGTCTTTCTAGGTCATCTAATCTAAGCGTCTCATATCGTTATTGATCAGCAATTGATTTGGATAATATGTATTAAAATTATCTATTTTTAGTCATTATTCAGCTTTAATGAGAAAAGGATGAATCGACAATTGATTAAAATATAAGACTTTAGTTGTGTGACACTCGATTATATGTGAAAGTTGCTAGATATAAGAAAAAAAAAGTAAATACTTCCTCCAGATATTTCAGAAAAGTTCGATAAATGGTATCGTTTAAAAAACAAACAAAGTATTCTGCCATAGCAATAATTAATGCGATTTATACTGTTTAACTTTTTGATTATCAATGTAATTTATTTTATGGTTTTTCTGACATTGTCATCAATTATCTAGCGTTATTTTACTACAATAAATGCACCATGTACAACTTTGGAACATAGAAATATCTTAGAGACATTGACATCATTGATAAACACCTGGAGAATTCTAAATATGTGTTCTAGCATTTCAAAAATAATTTATTCTCACCGTGAAGTACGAATCTGAACTAGAGTAACCATTTATAGCCTCCTGTGACACTAACAGTCAAAACTTTTTTATTATTTAAAAGATAATCGAACAGTAGATTTTGAAAAGTGATATCAAATGAGGACTGCTGGTACGAGTAATTCTTGGAGTAATATAATATCTGACTTTTATAACAGTATACTGATGTCTCATAGCGCCCTCTAGTACTGTGCTGTAATTCGAATGGATAAAAATCAATACCAAATAAATAAACTAATATAATCTCTCTCTTTTCTTTTGCCAACATCATCATAATCTGTATCATTCACTAATTGCTCATCGACCTTTTTTCGTTTGTTTAATTTCGCTCAACGATGACTTCCTCGTCTATCGGACCATTATCTTTACGCGATCGTCATATTGGTTAGTCTTGAGATGACATATTTTTAATGAAGATAAATCAATAATTTATATATTTATAGCTGCTCTCAAACAAATCATCAACCTAAATACTTCTCCATCATCTATATCAAGTTCATCTGCGGTAGATACAGCTTGGAAAGTTCTTATTTATGATGAATTAGGTCAAGATATTATTTCTCCATTACTTACTGTAAAAGAACTTCGTGATCTTGGTGTAACACTGCATATGTAAGTGCTTTGAAAGCAGGATAATACACAAATGAAGATGTTTTCTTTTTTGCTCTAGATCATTAAAATCAGATCGTGATCCAGTCGATGAAATTGCTGCTGTGTATTTTATTACGCCAACAAAAGATAATATATCTCGAATAGAAAAAGTAAACATTCATGAATAAGATTTTGATTATCTATGTATTGAGAATGTAGGATTTAGCCGAAGGCTTATATGAATCGTACTATTTGAATTTTCTTGCACCAATTCCACGTGATCTTCTTGAGGATTTAGCTACAGCTGTACTTGAATCAAATTGTCAACAAAATATTACTAAAGTAACAAAAAAAAAAACAAATTAGTTTTTCTGGAATCTAGAATTGAATAATTCATTTTTTGTATAGATTTATGATCAATATCTTGATTTTATTACACTTGAAGATGATCTATTTTGTTTACGGCAAGTAGGCAAAGATAGTATATCTTATTATGGTAAATAAACAATAGTTTATTAAATGAAATATCGAAGTTCTAATATTTAGCTCTTAATCGTCCTAAAATGCTTGATTTTGACATGGATGAAATCATTAAAAAAATTGTTAATAGCCTCTTTTCTATTTGTGTTACACTCGGTATGAATCAAAATTCTTTTTGATCAGAAATAATATTTGCTTCTGTTTTAACTTAGGTTCAGTACCAATTATTCGATGTCCAATTGGTGAAGCAGCTGAAATTGTAGGACAGGTTTGTTATTAGTTTTAAATGAATAAATATGTTTTTAATTATTTTGTTTAATATAGAAACTTGATGAGAAATTACGAGAGCATTTACGTGATCATCGAAATAGTCTATTCTCATCTGATTCAATGGCTATAGGAGCTTTAAGGTTAGTTAAAATACTTAACAAAAGTAAAGAAAACTAAGGTGAGGAATAGGAAGCATCTTTTAACACTTGAAATTTAAAATCATTGCCTACTCATGTCTCATGTTTGTTCGCACTACTGTCGGTAGCGCTTACGATTTCAGGTATCAATGATTACAGAGTGTTTTCTAACCTAATTCAAATTAGCCGAGAAGAAAACAGTTTTAGAATATTTTTTTTTTCTAATAAAAATTTATCTCATAACTATTGTCGATTAGAGCTTTGTCGCTAGTGCAGATGACTTAGATATATCAATGTTTTCATGGTACATCGAAATGACCCAATTCTGTCAGTTCCATTTTCAATCGATATTGATGAGCTACACTCTTTGATGTGTTGTTAATAATGAAGAATTGATTTTTATATTTTCAGTTTTCAGCGACCACTTCTTGTCATTTTGGATCGAAGCACTGATTTAGCATCTCTTCTTCATCATACATGGACTTATCAAGCATTAGCTCATGATGTTTTGGTAAGTAAATTGAAAGATACATTTCAAGACAAAAAGAAAACGTGAAAAATATAGGATTTTAAATTAAATCGAGTTGAAATTGAAGAAGTCGATGAATCGATTGTATTGAATGACGGACGACATCCATCGAAAAGACGTACATATGATCTAATACCGACAGATAAATTTTGGAAACAACAAAAAGGAAAGTTAGTAGAATTATCTTTTATAAAAATCTTCAGTACATGATGTTTGATTAACTATTTAAGTCCTTTTCCAATTGTTGCCGAATCAATTCAAGAAGAACTCGAACGATATCGACAATCCGAAGATGAAGTTAAACGACTTAAATCTGCAATGGTTTGTTTGTATTCAAGATTTTATTTAATATTTAAGAGAAATAGTTTTTTTTTTTTTTCGTAGGGTATTGAAGGCGATACACAAGATTTAGCTATCAGTCTATTGAATGATACGACAAGTAAATTAACAAGTGCAGTCAGTTCTTTACCAGAATTATTAGAGAAAAAACGATTACTTGATGCGCATACAAATATAGCAACTGCTCTTCTTGATCAAATTAAAGTAATTTGATTTATTTTTATTTAGATATTTAATCGTTTTCTTTTTGTAATAGAAACGAAAACTCGATATCTTCTTTGAAACAGAAGAAAAATTAATGACTAAACAAGTTCAAGTAAATAAAAATTCTTTTTTCTATTATCTTTTTTTTATTATAAATATTAATAGGAAAAAATTCTTATGGAAGTTCTTTCTGATCCAGCAGGTAGAATAAAAGAAACAAAATAATTTAAAATAATACAATCAATATATTTTAGCTGGTACACCAGAAGATAAACTTCGTCTATTTCTAATTCATTATATTTGTACACCAACAATGACACAAGTATATAATCAAAAATTTATCTCAAACATTCAATATTATTTTCATTTAGATTGAACTTGATCAATATATAACAATTCTACGAGGATCAAATTGTACATGTTTAGATGCAATTACATATATCAAACGTTGGAAATCAATTAGTAATTTAAGTGTTGTTTCACAAACAAGAGAAGGTGGAACAACAACAATGGGGTAAGAAAAAGAACATTTTTACTTTTTTTACATACAAAGTAAACATCGGACTCGAGATATTTAAGTAAGCCACTAAATCTGTCTTAAGCCCCCCCCCCCCCTCCCTCAAAAATGTCAAATTTCGTCAGAAAAACGAAATTTGAGAGGAACGCATAGCTGAATACTATGAAGCCTGAACATTAAGAATTNAAAACTGTCTTAGATATATTTGAAAAAAGACGAAAACTAAAGGCATACAAAAACTGTAAAATGTAAATAACGGGTGTTCCATAATAAATGCCCGCACTTTGCATTTCATATATATATATCTTTAAATATGTTTTACTAAAAAAAACAAAATATACCATAAGATGCAGGGTGAAAAGCTCTACAATCTAGAAATTAAAGTCTATTTTAATTGTATATATTTTGTTTACAAAAGAAGCAAAATTTTGTGCAACCAATTTTCGCCATTGCGAAAAAAATCACTGGTTTTTACACGAACGAGAATTCCTTTTCTTATTTTATCTTTTTACCACCTAATATAGTTCCTTAAAAAAAATCAAAATGTATTGCAAGATGCAGCGTCAATAGCTCTACAATTTACAAAGAACAATTTATCTTATTTGGGTCATTTTTAAGTTGAAAATAACTCCAAACTCTATATGATCGGTTTTCGCAACGACGAAAATCCATCGCACAGAGTTTTGCTTTTTTTTGAAAACAAAAAGTATACAATTAAAATAAACTTTAGTTAGTAGATTGTAGAGCTTTTCATCTTGCATCTTATGGTATATTTTGTTTTTTTAATAAAACCAATTTAGAGATTACAAAATGAAATACAAAGTGCGGCTGTTTATTATTAGTGACATATTTATATTTTACAGCTGTTTTCATGTCTTTAGTTTTCGTCTTTTTCAAATATATCTAAGACAATTTTTGGGCCAACTCATATATGGTTTTGTAGAGAATTTCAAGCATTATCTTTTGATAATAAAGAGACCTTTAATTAGAGGGATAATAGAGAAGAAATCTTAAAAATACTGAGAGGCCCATTCTTTCTGGGACACCCGATATTATTGAAGACAGCAACTAATCAGCAAACTTGAATAGATCTTCTTTCACTAGTTCATCATATTCATTCAAAACACTTACTAAAAAAAAAATACGATTTTTTTTTTTAACGTGTTAAGTTTTCGTTTATACATACTGGACTAAATTAATCAATGTTTCGAAAAGTCATGTCGTTTCAGAATGCATGACTTCGTTGTGACACAGATCATAACCGAAAATTCCGTTCGACAACAATTAGATTTGTTTGAACTCTCGTTAGACTCCATGTTAGTTTTCTTTTAATGATATCTTGAAGAGGAAGTAATAGAACGTTCAAACTAATCGATAACACTTTTTACATAATTGATCTTTAAAACATGTATTTGTTTTCTATAGAATGTTTTCGAATTTGGTGAACAAAGCTTCGAAATTTGCTATGGAAGGTGTTAAAAATCTTGTTGTAAAACAATATGTAAATATCTATTGTTTTGTTTAATATTTTCATTATTTGAATTATTTTAGAAATTACCAGTAACAAAAATAGTGGATAATCTAATGGAATGTCGTTCATCACCTGAAACAGATGATTATCGTTATTTTGATCCAAAACTACGATCAACAGACAAGTAAATACAATTTTTTTTTTTCAAAAACATAATTATTTATCTAAGGAAATGAAGAATAGAAAAGAATAATTAATAAACTAATATTGAAAATAATTTTTAATTTAATAAAGAAAAAAAAAAAAAAAACTCTTCACTTTGATATTTAGTGCAAATGTTGTTCGTAATCGACAAGGATTTAATGATGCTATTGTATTTATGATTGGTGGTGGTAATTATATTGAATATCAAAATCTACAAGATTATGCTAAAATACGATCAACGACAACAAAACGGATTATCTATGGATGTACAGAACTCGTGAATGCTTCTCAATTTCTTGAACAAGTAATTGAAGAACTTCTTTTGATTATAAGTATTTATTTATTCTTTTTTTTTTAATTCTAGCTTGCAAAATTGGGTCAATAATATTTATTATTATTAGAATTTTATTTTATTGTTATTAATAAATTATTATCACTGTTTTCATTCTATGTCTATATTTTGTTTGATTGTTAAATTTTTATTTGTAGATTAGTACTTTGTTTGTTTTATTCATTGAACAATGGTATGTAATCGATATGATTATTCAACTTTTTTTTTAAATTTTATTATTTTAGTCAAAGAATTTCAAAGAAGAAGAAATTGATAGTAAGTTATTAAATATTATTATTATTATTACTTATTTATTAATAGACTTCCGTCAATGTTTTCAATTATTCGCTCCACAAGGCTATGTCGATACGCCAGATAAATTGTGCTTTATAATGCGATCATTGAGCATGGCACCGACAATTGCTGAACTTAAACGTTACTTTGCTAAATATAAAAAAGGTATATAACCAAAGTGAAGAATTGTACAATTTCATTAATTTTAATAGATGCTGGCGTTGTTGAATTTGATGATTTTCTTAAAATTGTTTTGGAACATCGATCAAATGAAGATGCACCAAATGAAATCTTAGCAGCATTCCAACATTATGATACACAACGATTTGGTTATGTCGATGCTAAACAATTAAGATATATTTTAACTAATACAGGCGAAAAATTAACCGATAGAGATGGTAAGTGAAAAAAACCAAAAAAAAAAAATTAATAATCATTTATTAATATTTTGAATATCTTTTATTCTCTTTAGTTGATCTTATATTACGTGAATTAAATGTTGAATCTGATGGTCGTGTTTTTTATGATAATCTTGTTCATATGTTAACACAACCATTAGCTGGACGACGTTAACCAAGCAATTTTATTTCTGACACATAAATAAATACATTCCACTCAAATCAAATATTATCATATACTAATATTAGAAGCAATGTTCTCGGGATTACTAATAAAATATTTTAATTTTCTTTTTACATTTTCATACCTTTGACATGTTGTCTTATAATAAATTGATCTTTTATTAGAAATATGAAAAAAAAAAATAACGAGTGTACGAGAGTAAATCTTCTTCCCAAAGTATTTTCTCAATATCATCGTCAAGATTCATCGCCGTATCTTAACCTTTTTTTTTCTATAGGACTCATTCTGAAAGAAATTATCACTACTTTTGCCAAACAAATGTTAAGCAGAAATATTAGATACACAATACTGCGAGGCTCTGACATGTCTAATTTTCAAAAGTTGTTGTTTTTTTTTTCAGATCTTACACAATGTGCCAAAATAAAGAGTCCTATTCAAAATCTGGAATTTCAGTCTGATACACTATCCATTTCTCTTATAATTAAAATGAACTGGAATTACATTGATTCATTTTTTTAAAACTCTGTGTATACGATAGATCCTAATGAGGCATGAAAAAACTCCAAAAAGATAAGTCTCCATAAGTTTTCTATCCATTATCATAGTCATTATACAGGAGTTTTAGCCTATGGCATGGCATATAACAATATATTGAATAGCGGTATTATTTAGACCTGTAATTCGGCCCATAGATTGATCTATTTGTGAGTAGAACATCCTGAAAATTTCTCTACAAAAAAAATATTTCTTTCTCGAAATCTTAAAATCTAAAAAAAAAAACAGAAAGTTGTAGAATCTTTCGTGAAATATGAGTAGGTTTGAGGACGTTCATATTTCTGGCAGGCAACATTCTTTTCAGCTGAAATTTTCAAAGCACTTTACTCATAAATAAATTATTAGTACTCGCCATGTCATAGGCTAAAACTTCCGTAAAATGTCTATAATTCTGGATAGAAGGTCTTAGAAGCCGTAAAAACATTTCCTTGTGAGAGTACCAAAATTGTTGATGCAAAACCGATATTTTTGCAAAATTTGGAAAAAGAAATAACACTTTTACATGACTGATATTGATACAAAAATTTTACTAACCTAGCTACAAGATATAGAGCTTTACAAGCGCTATAAGACTGCTATCTATTTTTTGTTCGTTAGTTTAAAAACTCCAACGAATAGACCTAAGCAGGCTCTCATTTTTGCTTAAAAATACTGGAAGTATATTGAACCGTTGTTGACTATAATAGAATTTAACGTCCTAAAATCCATAATAGAGATATTACAAGAAATAGAAATTTTTTTGTTCTGTGTGCAAAACTTACTAAGAATATAATGCAACATTATTCAGATTGGACATATGAGATACTACTTATAAACAAGAATCAATTCATTTATCGGAACAATCAACCTATGTAATGACATAATCAATGATATTTGAATTAGGTCGATATTCCGATAAAAACTAAAACACATCAAGGTATTCCGTATAATTCAAAATTTTTTTCTTTTCTTATCACGTTTTTGTCAATTTTCAATCGTAGATGATAAAGTCTTGCAATTTGAAGGGTCAATATAACAATAAAAAGGATATTGATAAAAAAAATAGGAATTAATGATGCATTATTATTGAAATTTCAATTTGTTAAGTTATCGAATAATACTATTAATTATATTGAGTGTAAATGTCACTGTACAGCTATAAAACATTAGAATGATGCCAAACACACCTTACTATAGATTACTATATTAATCAAATGTATTGACATTAGCTGTTGCATCAATCGACCACTGATACTTAAATTAAACATTTAAACGATATATACATGTTATTTAATTATAGATTTGTATATATTTGAAAAAATAGTAGCTACATGTATTACGACATCCATTCAGTCGTCTTTAAATATTAATTTGAGTAGTTCAACTCTTCCAACCATGTGCACTAAGAACAAAATCTACTAATTAAGACGCCGAACGATGGGCGATACCACGTGAAATACTGCCTGAAAATGAATATGCGTAATAGTATTCATCAGCAATGATATTCATATCTACATTTAACTAGTATGATGACATACGATACGAAGCTTTGAATATTGCTGCCATATTAGAATTTGACCTGAATCACTCGATAGTGGACGACTGAGAGAATACTTGCAAAAATTTATCTTTAAATCATACGAGACAAAGTATTCAATGAAAATTAATCATGTAATAGTATGACCACGAAACAGAGAGCATTTAATTTTTAAAAAAAAAACATAATAAAGATACGACTAATCATTGTTCGTAGCTGAATGGTCAAAAGATTGTTGTCAACAGACAATTTGATCAAAAAGCGAATGCCACTTTTTTTTGATCGATTTTAGTTTTGATTGCAACATTTATATTATTTAAATATATCTCTACTCATTCTCTTTACAACAACGAAATTGTAGAAAATTTTGTAAAGTTCCATTTTTTCACTATAAATGATATATATATATATACATTTATTAGTCTTAACCTAATTATTTAATTAATCAACGATAACAAACACGAGAAGAAAACTAGGGTTTACCTGGATAAAACTTAGGAACAAAATCTTATTGAAATAAAGTTAATAAAACGAGAAAACAAAAAGAAAGAGTTTAACGTTCAACTTTCTTCATCAGGTGTCATCACTGTAATCAACGACGAACTTTGTTACTAAGAACTATGATTATTCAGTATTAGATGATACTTACAAACGTTCGACAATTTATTATTCTAAACGATATCTAGTGAAAAACGCACTCTAGCTCATTTTCTGAAAGATTGTGAAAACATTAATCATACAATAACTCTGTAATCATTCATATAAATTATCACTTGTGATTAATTTTATTTCTTTTACAATGAGACAAAGAAAATCCTAATTTCATACATTTTATTGTCAAATTATATTCTAAATATAACATAAAACATGATAATTGTGAGATAACACTTTATAATAGAACCATTTTCAGTTATTCTGTTGTTGATTTGAATGATATGATCACTTTCAAATACTGTGCATTTTCTACCCAACTGAACCAACTTTTACCTTCACAATTAGGAAAACGATTTTTTAAATTAATTTTTTCTGAGTCTGTAAATTCAAATTTTGTTAAATTGACATAAAAATATTTGATATTATTCAATAATTTATGCCACATATTCTCGTTAAAAAAGTTATCGTCTTTAGTATTGAAATCACCTTCTAATCGAAGAGATTGTAAGTTTGGTACGATTTCTTTGAACGCTTCCAGTTGTGTAAAATACGATCGATCAAGACGTAGATTTACTTTTTCAAGATGAGTCAAAACGACATTTTTATATGAAATCACTTTGCACGCATCCATCGTTGTCTGAAGTGAATGTAACTGAGGTGTAAATGATAGGAGAGAAACTAAATCAATCGAGGAAATAGAACTAATGTTAAGGTATTTTAACAACCGATTAATCGACCATTGAGAAGTTATCATATTGTAATCAGACATATTCAAAACAAATGAACATTTTTGTAAAGTGGATCTTTCACTGAAAATATATGTCGTCAATGGTTTTAAATTATCAATATTTTGATCAGATTTTGCTATATATTTAATACGAATACGCTTGAGAGAAGGTATTTGTTCCAGTGCAAAAATTAGAAATTGAATATTAATATATAGTTTTGATTTTCTTAAATAAATAGATAACGATCGAAGACTAACGAGATATTGAGCATGCCATCGTAAAAATTGAATAAGACAATTAGCTTTTCGTCGTCCTACCGAAATTGAATAGATATTTTGTAGATGAATATGTGACCAAGTCGAATCAGGTAATCGTTCATTTGATTCATTTTGTCGAATTCGAATATGTAATTGTAAATGTGGTGAATGAAGTAGAGAATTAAAGAATGCATTGAGACAAGAAAATGATCGAACAACATCATGTCCTTCCAGAAATGTAAATGTGTATAACCATATTTCTGGTGGTAAAATTTTTGCTTGTGATATCATGTTGTCTTCGAACGTATTAAACAAAGATCTGACTGAAGAAACGAAAATGGGCCTTTTTATTCTTTACGACAAATATGACTCATTATGTAATTTCACATGTCGAAAAAAAGTACAAGTTGATGCAATAGGAAAATGATTGAAAATTTTCTTTCGTCATTCCTATGACTGCTTTCCATTTGCCAACATACACAATACAAAAACGATTAACTTTGATAGTTAACTCTTAAAGATTTAATTAATGGAAGCACATATTGATAATAAATCGTTTTAAAAAAAATTGAAATAAAAGTTATTTTTTATTTTAAGAAAAGTTACCACCATCTGTAAAGGATATGAGTTTTTAGTCAAAAAACTTTTTCATATAGGTACCATTTTGGTGATATATTGAAAGCTGTACGTAATATAAAGAAAGAAGTTCTTTTTCTTAATAGTAATTATTAAATTTTATATGAGATAAAATTATATACATATAATAGTTGGTCTTGAAAGTACTCTAACTCTTGCAACAAAGTATTATTATTATCAATTGCGCCTAAAATGAGTTTTTTAAAAGATATGGACTAGCTGAATGATATTTCTTGTTATTTATAAAGTAATACTCATAACGCACGAGCAGAGTGTAGATGCAAGTGTGCGTGAAGTGAAAACGCCTATTACAGTGACAATTACATAGTGTGTTCATTGACTGATCTTGTTGAGTCTCACATTATTTTTCATACGGAGATAGAGAAAAGAAAAACGAACAGCTTTTCTCTCAGACGCGTTGAACTCAATTGTACCATGAAATTGACTCGTTAACTAGACTTATTCTCAGCTATATGACCAAAAATGAAGAGATGAGATTATGAAATCAAAGCTGAATAGGATCAAACATTGTTGAAACACAGACAGATGACGAGTTTCTCTAGGTGTAGAAGATTAGATAGTGTATTCAAAGTGTGTTTTTTTCTCTTCTATTTCTTTGATTAGACGAAAGATAAAGCAAATTAAAGTTTATATAGTTGTTTGTTTTAAAAGAATTGCGAAGAAATAGTGTTTATGACTCTTTTTCAATATTTATAAATTTTACGTTTTGATAAATTTATCTTTAAATATTCCGTAGCTGAAATTTAAAAAGAAAGATTCTTGGTTGAATTTCAAAGAAATTTGTTCGACGGAGAGAAAAATAAGCATTCTATACGCAAGTTTCATTTTTAATATAATTTTTTCTCTTTTTTTTTCTTTCGATTATTATCAAAAAAATTACAAAACGAGCAATGAATGGAATAGGACATTCTATACCAAAGAAGAATTCTTTTCTGAATGTTTCAAATAATTTGCTAGAAATTTCATAATATAAAAACGAAATCGATGTATGGGATTTACAGGTGAAGTCTCTCGTCAAAGGTTCAGAAACGATTTGACTTTGATTCTACGTTTTCAAAACTTCAAAGACATAACAACCTAACCGATGTTGTTTATGTCGAAAATATTTGGTAACTCCTGAAGATAAAATTAAGAAGAAAAAAAGTCATTATTTATCAATCGGTGACTTTATAGCAATAATGCGTGAGTGAAGAGCCGTTACCACCAAAGTTGGCCATCAAACTTGTACATGGCATGAATAATCGAGTTTCTACAGTTGACGAAAGTTAGAATGACTCTATATCCTTTAATAGTTCGAGTGCACGATGAGTTTGTACTTAATAAAAATTTTTCGATCTGACTACTTCATGTAATAAAGTTCATTGAGCGCAGAAAATTTTGGTCACTATTGCAAGAGCTCAACATAAATGAATTTGATGTCTTAACTAATAGTTATCATTGGCAAAATAACTCTTACTTGATAAGCAACTCTATACAAATTTATAATGGAAAAATCATTAATGAGCTTCATTTCGAACGAAACTCTTTAGATCAGAGCAAAATGTTCAAAAGTACCTTGTTGTACTTCAGACTCAAGCTTCACGATTGAAAATCGATATTAGATCAGCATGTTCACAATGATTCAGACATGAATACATTTTTACATAACCAGCAAGCCACATGGAAATAAGGAGATTGTTTTGAACTTTTTCTTGGCCTGCTATATAGGCCAGAGATCACATGTACAACTACTATCTTCCAGATATCAAGAATTTGTTCTTCGCTATAGTTTCCCTCCGTATCTGATCTATCACGCAGTTGTTGAGAAAGCAAAAAATTTCAATAACACAATAAAATTTTCTCTGAAGCATGATCGACATTATTCTTTTAATATTTCCATGATTTCCACCGTTCGATCAGTAATATTATTAGTTCGTTTCATTGTCGCTGACTAGACATGATCCTATCAACAATAGAAAGATTTTAGTTGTAATGATCAATTTTATTTCAATAGAAAAGAACCACATCGAAATCAAAATTTTAGTTATATATGAGGATAAAATGGTTATTTTATATTATAGATTCTACAAAAAAGTGTATTAAGCAAGAGCGATGTTCTAAGATGTAAAAAGAAAAAAAACTTAGTTTAAATATAAAACTATTTGTTTCGTATTATTATTATTCAGAGAAGCACCAATTGATACATATACAATGGCATAAAGAAAAAATTGCAGTAGCATCTTTAAAATGTATGTAAGTATCATTACGTGTTGGTCGACTGACTGAACATGAAGCTTAAAAAACAACATAAACATAATTTGATTTAATTGAATTTCTATTTGATCTCTTTCACTTATTCAATAATCAATCAATCATTATTTTTGGCAGAACTGCCAAACTTACCCTGTATCTTATATACATCAATTAGTTTATTCTTATTTTTTTCGAAGATTTTGGAAAAGATCAAGACGAAAAAATACTCTACAGAAACCTTTTCTATGCCTATACGATTATTATTCATTTCATCTATGCAGTATTTCAACTTCATCCTATCTTGGTTTTTAATACCATTAGGATTACTTTGAATTGACAGAATGGTGTGATTCTAAAATATGGTGCCAATCGATGAAACTGAACCTTGAACAACATTTGGTCGAATGACTTCAGATGAGTCAAAATCAACGAAAAATGTTATACACCATTGATCTGATGGAACATTCGTGATATCAACAGCTCAGGCACAGAACCCGTATAGGACCATATCGATCACTTGTAGAAATCCAGCTAAGGATAATTTGATAGATACTTATAACACAAGACATTAAGCAAACTAAAACAATTCATATCAAATGTACTCTTTGTCATATCAATTGGAGAAATAGAAGTGAAATCGATAATAGTTTCTTCAGAATAGACAGCTTGTGCAATGACATATTCAGTGATATTGGATCCGATTGATGTATCAATGCATGCTTAATAAATAAACAATCATGACTGTTTAAAGAAATTTTCGATAAGATTCTGACTTACCTCGATTTGGTCGATCACCTGTGATACTTGGTGGAGTACTACAACCATTGAGTACAGCATAACCATAAAAAAGAAATTGAAGTGGAACAGAACTCATTGGTGTTGTTGACGTTCTATCATAATAGTTTCTTCAATTTGTATAGCGCTACCGCAACGTATTTTAAAGCATATGTAAATGTGAATATTAATGTACAATTATTGTTGAATCACGAAAATACGTAGTAAAAACAGTAGAAACCCATAGAAATAAAAAGACGAAAAGAAGTCAGCTGATCGTCATGTATCGCAAATCGAAAGGAAAGGATGAAATGAAGAAATTATCACTATCCAGTGGTTAGAATGGTAACACGCTTTTAAACAATTTTTGTTAATTATGAATACAGCGAACAGTGAAAATGTACGTGCATTATAAAAAGAAACAAATATTATTTTCATCAAAAATAATTTATACTATCTGGAAAGCATTAATGAACGTTAATTTGTAAGCAACAGTATTGCATTTTTTCGATTTAGAAAGTGAAAGATTTATCGCGAAATACAATTTATATTGGTCCGTTGATTACAAGAGAAATAAGTCATTTTAAATGCTTCTATATTTGCTGTTTTTTATTGATTAAGTTAACGGTGCTACTCTCTTCATCATTCGTTCTCTCACATTTTACATTTGCATAAGATGCGATCAATGCTAGTTAAAGAAAATTTGTTTTTGCGTCTTTTTAGCTAGTCTTGAAGGACAGTTTCCGATTACATCATCTCATATGCTAAAAAGCTGGCACATTTTATCAATTTAAGATCAATGCTTCATTGTATTGGGATAATAAAAGTGACATATTCAAATTCGTAGTCAAAAATTAAGTCTAAGCAAATTATTCCTGGTGATAATCAATTATAATAAGTGCATAAAATGCGGAGCACATAAAAACAAGTCAAAATTAAAGTTCGAGACATCTATGCATTGTTTTTGTAGAGCCATGTAGCTTTCTTCAATGTTATGACATAGCTAACGTTTAGATGCAATGTTTACCATTACAAATTTTGGCTCAAAATCATAGTATTAGATTTTTAAAATATTACTTTGTTGAGGTAAACTATCGTTCAACTTTGATTCGACAGCCTGAAACATAAAATTTTTTAAGTAATTTATAGTTTGCTGCACCTGTTTTCTTGATTCTTACTGTTTCATGAATATGTTGCTTTTGCTAGTCTTAAAATTCTTCAAAAAAATCAAAGCTTTGGGAAATTATAGGGTCATCATATTCCACTGAGGTGTTTTTGTCGATTCTGAATCTACCATTTTAATAGCAACATGGTTTTAAGAAAGAGATACACAATGAGATAAAAGATAATGTTGGGCTTGTGAAAACTAGTCAATTCATACACTGTCCAGATATTTAAGTCTTTCCAGAAAGATCGATCTCTCTAATCATCCCTCTGGGTGCGTCCTTGATTCACACACAAATTTTTAATTTACTTGGAAAACGTAAGAAAATACAGAACATTAGAGATGTTGTCATCTCCCGAGTCCTATAGTCATCGTATTCCTTTGATGAAAAGTAAATTTCAATTTAAAAAGAAATAGTAGAAATGAAAGGAAAGAACAATGCAATGACAATAACGGATATATACTTGTAATTTTTGGTCGTTTTCTGATGATTGTGCTGCGTGAAACAAAAATAAAATTAATGCATTCAATATCTGCTCTGTTACTTCACAACATTCATTCTCCCTCTATTAAATCAATTATAATGATTATTACTCGAAAAAAAATAATAATTTCGTATTTGTAAGCAATGAATCAACAAAAGCTTTAACGTTCTGCTGGCGATCACACAGTTATCCGGATGTTCTGAATGAAAACCATGAATTCGAACGAATTCCTAGTTTCATTACCGCTATTTGAAGTGACGTCATACAATGAAAAATGAAGAAGTTATTGAATAACAGCTTAGGATAATATTTATTCTGTCACAACCGTTGTATCAGATAGTGAGCGAGCATAAAAGGTTCTTTAGAAGTTATTTGTTGATTAATAATTGTTCAGCTTTCAGTAAGTTATCTTATCATTTTCCAGCCTTCAAGGAACGTAGAGAGAATATTGGCGCCGACACGTATAATTTCAGCAGCGTTGTCAATATTATTAGTGGCTGATTGTGGAAAAGTCAAAGTGTCACTTGCTGTCGGCAACCAGGTCGGCGTGGTGCATTGAGTAGCCATTGTCAAAGGCGGCTGTAGCGGCGACATCTGCCAGCTGGAAGAAAATGGAGCCACGCTTCTTTCGACATGGCCATGGTCTCGTCTGTGTTGAGCAAGACTCATTTCTGTGAAGAAAGTTTTCTCGCATAAGTTACAAGTAAAATCAGGCTCTCTATGATTGACGTCTCTTTGATGATGCAGCTGAGCGGTAAAAGATAAAAAACCTTGAAAGCAGATCGGACATATGAACAAATGATTGCGACTTCTTTGATGTACAAGTAGAGCCTGTTCAGTATCGAATGCATTGTTGCATTGAGGGCAATCAAAAACGTAGTCCGAACCCAACTGTAGAATATGCTGGGAACTTGAATGCATGGAAGCTGTAGGAGAAGGTGAAAAATCCATGTGACCGCAGGCTTTCTTATGCTTAGCGAGACTCGCGTGTGTTTCGAACGTCACGTGGCATTGGGAACACTTATACAATTTTTTATGATGGTTTTCATCCTGTTGGTGTTGTTTTAGATCGGCTATTGTGAAAAAACCGCAGTCGCACATAAGACACTCATGTAAATGTTGTTTGGCTTCTTGATGTTGTTCTAGTGCACGCTCGGTGTCGAATTCTTTTGAACAATAAAAACAGATAAATGTCTGTGCTAGTAAGCTATCACTTATTTTTGAATAATTCACCAGAGATGAAGCAGTTTGAGTGCTTAGCTTATTCCTATTGCTACCGCTATTACGTTTTTGTGTCAACAGTGGCTGTGTCTGCTGTCTGATGAACATATCCCAGTTGTAATGCGCATTGACACTGGGCTTGAACACATTTATTGATTCCGACTTGTTGCTTATGAGGATGATGTCGAAGCGAGCTTGATGACGCAAATCGCTAAGCTTGCCTAAAAACTCGATTGCACTCGAAATAAGCACAATGGTCGCTGGAGGATGGTGTGCGCGTTCGAATCGGTCGAGATCAAGCCGAATTTGCAGATGAACACCATCTCGCTTCTGGACAGGCACGTGAACGATGCGTACATTGGCATGTGTTAGACTGCATTGATTTTCCTTTGTTATCGTGGCAATATCACAGTAACAAGTGAAACCAATCTCGCGCAAATTAGGCTCAATGATAACTTTTTGACGAATGCGCTGGACAATATCAAAAGGCTTTTCGTTGTCGGGAATAGGCACATTCTCGATGTCCCAGAACACACTCACAAGACTTTGTGATTGTGATTGTTGCATTATGTTAATAGAAGTCGGCTCTGGTTGTGCCGGAAGCAGCGGTGAAAGTAGAATATTGCTTGTCTTTGCTCCAGAAGGATGTCGATAGCGGCAGTTCATATTTCTACACGTGACAGGCCATTTGAAACATTTGTTTAGTTGATTGGCAGCCGCCGAACAGTGACGAAATTTACAGTTGCCACCTTTTCTACAATTGCCATTAAGAAAATACATGCAATCAGTAAGTGATTGCATTTGTTCATTGGTGATACCGGATATAGCGGCCATTGTTCGCCAAATTTTCTAAAATTTCAATATTAAACTCTTTTCATTACTTTCGTATATTCTTTTGTTGACAATCTCTTATCAAATATATGCTGCGCAATAGTCAGCTAGTCGACGCGAGTCTGTTTTTTTGACATGATTTTGCGTTCTATTAGTAGCGACGTCGCACGTTCTGCAAAACAATATAACAAAAAATTTGATTCCTCATCCCATTAAAATTAATGCTGCGAATTTGAATAACTAGATATGTGATTAACTGAAAGCTGAATTGGAATGTGGACTACATAGTGGACAGCTAGGCAACAAGATCAACTTCTGAGATTTGCTTCCGAATCTTAACTATTATTAGAGTTATTCAGCTTCTACATTTAACTGTAGTGTGAGTTCTGATCGAAACTGTTTATCTGCTATACAGTAGTAATTGTAGCGTGAGAAAACTAAATAGGTATTGCCAAAAGCACTGCATAAGAAAAGCCTGTTTTTTAATGTAGAAGGTACGCATCTTCACCGGTATCAAATATAATTATCGAAGCAGATCTGTTTTCAAGGATTCCCATCATTATTGCTCATATTCTAAATTGACGAAGTTCCCAAAGAAGAATGCGATTTTAATGATAGCTTTTCATCAACTGCTAAGTTTGAACATCAGTTCTTCAACTATTACTTAAGGGCTATTAGTACAAACGTATGAATAGTTTTTTTATTACATTTTATGCAATGATACGTTTCACATTGTTACTTGGTTCACTTGTAGAGCATACTGAACCACATAATCCTTATAAGTTTTATTCAACACTGCCAATGTTATATAAAGTTTTGTCATGTTTGTTAAGCAACTCTTTCTTTTCTAATAGTCATATACGTTCTGTTACTCTGTAAGCAAATGTTTATCTCGAGACGGCCCTATTCAAGCGATATGTTCTTCGATGTGATAACATGAAATGTTTGTCTATAGGTGTTAGCAGACGTTTATTTCATAGAAGGGCATTTTTACTAAAAATACGAATCCAAATATTCATTTAGCTTGTTTGTGAAATAATTCATTTGTGTTCTAAAAGTCGCATTATGAATGCTACACTTTAACGTGATTCTGAAAACTTCATCATTTTCAGTAAATGAACGTTAAAAAAACAAACGCATTCTCTCATGAATAAACTGAAATAGCATATCACGTTGAACAGGCGCGTTGTAAATAAAAAACGATGCGTTTACACACAAAACTAACGTTTTCTTCTTCTAAAAGTTTTGTACAATTGTTTTTTTTTCATGAGAAGTCCTATGATATTTACTTAACTTTTATCTGCATGAAAATCACTATCAGGATAGGTATTTGTAAGTAAAGATGGCCATGAATGAATACTTTTTTGATAGAATTATTAATACTGAGCTAGGACAGTAAGATATATCTTACTGTCTTACATGAAAAATAACAAAGATTTATTAAGCAGCTAAAAAAAAACAATATTTTTTCTTTGTTCTCGATCAAAGTTCAAAAGCCATTTCGATGCTTTAAAGCATTTTAGTAATCAATTCTTTCTGCACATTAATCAATTTTATAGCTTAAGAATTAGATTTGAGAAGACTCATTCTAGAAAACTTGTTAGTTATGAGTCTAATATAGATAAAATTCGAGTTGATCAACCTGAAAAATTGCTATTTTATTTGGTTTTCCTAATAATATGTTAATAATGAAATGGAAAGAAAAATGTTCATTGTTATTTATAAGATTTATGAATAAAATTTCTTGTTTTCTTTAGCCATATCAACTAATAGTTGAGTTGGTGTAAATCGATCACCATATCTACTACGATGATTATTCATCAAGTCAACTATATTTGAAACACCATATGTATCAATAAAACGGAATGGACCTGAAAAAAAAATTGAGTAAAAATAAACGTTTGACAACATAAGAATTATATTTTACCGCCTTTCATTGGAGGAAATCCAAGACCGAATACTGCACCAACATCACCATCGGTCTAAAAATTAATATTAGAAATTAATTTATTATTAAGATATATATATATATATTTTTAAACCATACTGGAGATGTAATAATCTTTTCTTCAAGACATCGTGCTGCTTCATTTAAAAATCGAAGACCTGTACGCCATTGAATATTTTCCATTGTTACTCTAAATATTCATTTTAAGAAAAAATCATTTCGATTGTATTATTTCAACATGGACTGGAAATTTTCAGTTTTGCTATAATTTCGCATACGAATGATGTGATATGTGGCAAAATGTTAAGAAAGTCTCAAACACTATACTACTCAACAATGTAAGGATCTTGTTCGGAATTTGTCCGTAGAACTCAAATAATTTTCATTAATCTTTTAATATCAAAAGTTTTTTCAAACTGATCTTTTCAACACTTCGTATTATTTTCACAAAAATATGAGGAAAACTCAATTTGAATTTCCATTGAAAAGTTATGAAATTTTTTCTCGAGACCCTAGTTTTTCGAAAAGGTCGTATTATCGAACTTTGACCTGAAACTTTGTGCATATAAAGAACCTAACTAGATTTTCTTCCATAAAAAAAAATTCATCACTTTTGCACAAAGTCTCTTCAAGATACGGGACTGTCAAACTACGGATCCTTTTTCATATATAGTATATACAACATGCATTTTTTGAAAGTTTCATATCTCCAAGATCTATGGTCTCTAGAAAAATATTCGATAGCTTAGTCAGATCTCAATATGAATCTATATCTCTGTAGGATTTTTAATAGAACATTATGTGGTATGTATAGACAACAAAAAAAATCATTGAAATCGGAAGGGAACATTTCAGGAGGTTCGCTCATTAGTATTTAATAGACAATTGCAATACCAATTATTTTTTTTCAGTTTTCCATTTTTGTCAAGCTTTTAAAAATTCCCGCTTTATTAAATATTGCTTTGATACCGTAGCTCTTTGTAAACTTCTATATTGTGTATTACATAAACTTGTTCTTTATCAGTGTCAGACAATCACTACATCTGCTGTAAAACAGAGAAAAAGAAAAATCATAGGAAAGAACATTTATTCTATCGTTTTCATTCTCCTGATTAACTGAACGATGACATATTTTTATATGACTATAATATTTCATATTTCGAAAATATAGGATGTTTTCATTTTGCTACAGTGAATAGATTTTCTTCTATATCTATCATAATATAACTTCATTGAATGTAATATTAACAAAATAGTACATCATATTTACTTTTCTTTAGATTCTTTGGAATAATTTTTAATTATTTCAGTAAATTTTGGATTAATTTCACGATCACCACCTTTAACACCGGCTTGATAAATATATAAACCTTGTCCTGATTTTCGTCCATGTAAATTATTTCTTACAAGTTCTTCAAATAATTGTGGCATTGATTGATCAGCAAGACGTTGACCAAAAACAGCTTGCATATCACGTGCAATATGAGCAGCAACATCAATACCAACTTCATCAAATAATGTTGCTGAACCAACAGGAAAACCAAATTTTTTTGTTGCTTTATCAATATCTTTTGGTGAAACACCTTCTTGAAGAAGATGAAATACTTCAGCACCGGCAAACATTAATAAACGTGTTGTATAAAAACCTGGACCATCACTAACAACAATAACTACTTTGCCTTGTTTAATACCAACACTAACAGCTGAACGTACTGTATCATCTGATGTTTGTTTAGCTCGAACAATTTCTAATAATTCCATTTTATCTACGGGCGAAAAATAATGCATACCAATAACCTAAAAAAACAAATCTAATCTTTATTTTTTTTTTAGTTTAGATTTTGATATGTACTTTTTGTGGGCGTCTACTATTAGCAGCTATTTGATGTATAGGTAATGCTGATGTATTTGAAGCAAATACACAATGTTCTGGAATGCGTTGTTCAAGGTCAGCAAGAACATTTTGTTTTAATTTAAGATCTTCAAATACAGCTTCAATGATCATATCACATTTTTCAAAACCATCAAATGTTGTTTGACATTGTAAATTTGATAATATATTATCAGATTCAGCACTAGATAAAAATAAAATAATGTTTGTCAAAATGAATAATATTTTTTTTTCTTGTTTACTTTGTAAGTCTTTTTCGTTTAACATAATCTTGATAACCTTTTGTAATTTGTGAATAACCACGTGAAAGTGCTTTAGATGTTGTATCACGTAATATAACATTATAACCTTTATCGATAGATACATGTGCAATTCCTCCACCCATAAGACCAGCGCCAACAACAGCAATATTTCTGAAATATTTTTTATGAAAAAACAAAAAGAATATTATGGATTTGATTTTTATACACTTACTTTACTTCTCTTTCTGGTTTTCCATATTTATTTTTCTTACATTCAGTACGTCCATGAAAGAGACTAATCAATGCTTTTGATTCACTTGTCATACCAAGATCAGCAAAACCCTAAAACTGATAACTATATAGTCTTGTTCAACAAAAATTCAACTATCAATTGTCATTTATGAGTTACAACTTCATTCAAAAATATTATTAGTAGAAAACAATATAATTGCTGTTACGAATATAAGGACGTGTTTAATAAAATCAATTCAAGTCGATGCTGTATGTATGCAAAAGTCTGTTCTATTCAGGACACACAATTACATCAATATTATTCTACCGATTTTTAGATTGCCTATGAGTTTGTAATTTTCTCTTTTGATAATTCATCAAAATATGCCGTAAACTTCATTTTCAAGAGTATGCCTATCATGATCTGAGCGAAAAAAAAACCTTAAGGTACAAGGATAAGTCATCCCCAACATGAGAATGTCAATCATCTTACAAAAAAACGAATTTATGATGGACACTAATACATTTTTAAATAGAACCCAATAATATCTTGAAGATCTTAACAAAGTTGGATAAATTTCTCAATAGATCTTCACGAAATTCTAAAGACGATAATCTATTCTATTAAATATTTTACTTATATTTTAAAATAAATTTTGAATTAGCTTTGTAGATTCATTTATTTCATAGATTAAGTAAAAAAAAATCGTACTCACTTCTGCTTCAGCATTATATCCCACTTTTGAACCACTTTCTAAAGTTTGTTTGATAACCTAATGAAGAGAAAATTGTTTTTTTTTTTTTTTTTGTTTCTTATTTTTAATTCTTTATAATAAATGAAATATAATACATACATCTAAAATTTTTAATGGTGCAGGATAGAGACCTTGTGTTTGTGACATAACTTTCTTTTGAGCCTGTTGCAAAATATAATTTTGTACATACGAACTGGACATTATTTTCGATTTGATATCTATAACAATCACATATTACATATTGAAGAAAATAAATGTCTTACTTTCTATTAAACCAGATTCCTTCTGAGCAGGTTTTTGTATAATAAGCTCTCTAAAAGAAGATAATATTATATTATGATTTAAAATAGAATATTCAAAGGTTAGTTTTTTTAATCATGTTCAAACAAAATAAGAAATTGAATAGATTTTAACTCATTAATTCTCATTATTCAGTTATAGCTCTGATTGTGTACTTAATTTCTTTTGCGGTCTAAAAAATCTATATGCGTATTTAAAGCTAGTTGTCGGAGAATTATGAAATATGAATTCGACATGCAATAATATCATTCTATTAATCAAATTTAAACTATTAATCGCTCAGAAATAAGAAAGTCTTATTTTTTAATCAGAGACTTACTTCATATTTTTGTCAAGATAATTAGAATATATGTATATCTCATTTCATTTCGAAATTTCTACATAAAGTTCTATGATGAACTTGTTATTCTATCATTCAATCAAAAATAAAAGATTATTTTGAATTATATTATCCAAGTTGCCAGGACGGACGAGATCACCTCATCCAAAAAGGATTTGGATTCTTATTGAGATATAGAATTTATATAGAGAACTCAATAAGGCTAACTTCCATAAAAAAAAATTCACAAGTTTCGAACAAAGTCTCTTCGAAGTTTGACACTAGAGTTCTTGCACATACTATCCATGGAAAAGGGGCCTATATGGAAAGTCTCAGGTCTACTCTGTCATCATAAAAAATGAACATACTTTGCTTTTTGTACAGCAACCGATCGAAGATAATCCATATTTTTTTGTTCAATTGGTTGTAAACCTGGTCCAATAGGTTCAATAATATCATCAACTAAACCCATTGATTTCGCTTTTTTTGCTTTGATTTCTTTTCCAGTTAAAATAACATCAAGTGCATCAGGTAATGAAAGTTTTTGTACTAATCTTTGTGTACCACCAGCACCAGGTAATAAACCTAATTTAATTTCAGGTACACCAAATCCAGTTCGTTTATCATTCATTGCAATACGATAATGACATGCTAAAGCAACCTAAGACGAAAAAGAACATTCACTAAATAAGACAAATTTAATAAAACTAACTTCAAATCCACCACCAAGACATGAACCAGCAATAGCAGCAACAATTGGTTTTCTTGATTGTTCAATTTGATTCATAATGTCTTGACCATTACGTGAAATTTTGAAAAGTTCATCACGAGTTTTAGCTGATTCAAGCATACTAAATAAACAAATGTATAGAGAAAAAACTCGATAAAAGAAAAGAGATTTATTCGAACTTAATATCAGCACCAGCAATGAATGAACCTGGTTTAGCTGACATAACAACAATGCCTTTAACTTTGTCATCGTTTTGTAAATTATTAAATAACGGAACAAATTCTTCCATCATTGCTTTGGACAATGTATTAACCTTAATGAAAATTCGAAAACTAAAGAAAATATTTGTTAGTTTTTTATACTTTAGAATTTTCTTGATTAAATAGTACAACAGCGATACCATCTTGATAATCGACTTTTAAATTTTTTAATTGATTTAAATCCGCTAAAAAGAAAAATCAAGTTGAAGAAAAAAAAAATTTTTTATATCGAAAATATTTTATAAATTAATCTACTAGGTTTATTTTGAGCTTGTTGTTGAACTGATGTAGAAGCAAGTCGAGTATATAGTTGTGTTGCAACTATTTTCAATGATAATAAGATTATTCTAATTCAATATTTGATTATTTAAATCTTACCTGGTGAACGAGTAAGATTTAATAATCGTTGTTGACGACATATCAATGATGTAAATATAGCTGAAGCCATTTAAGAAATATCTATAATTTAATTCAACCACAAACTGTTATCATTCAATGATGTCGAACAGAGCAAAGGTCTTATTTTATTTCTATTATTTACCATCTAATGTAGGTTTCACCAATGATAATATAAATACCAATCATTTGTGGTAAAATAAATGTCTGACTTTACATATGAAAGCAATTGGACTAAATATTAATTAAAATTACAATAGAGAAGTTGTTAAAAATAATGAATCACTATCTTTGAGCGACATCTATTGAAAGTACCATTTGTTATCTAGACAATATAATATAAAGTATGTTTTAAGTTTTGGCATAAAACGATGACGATGTGACATAACGTGCCCTATATGTAGAGATGTNATATTATTTAAGAAAAGTTCTATTAAAAAAGTATTAATACATTTCTTATTCACGGATGATCGAAAAAAATTTAGACAAGATGTTTGTTCACTTTTAAACCTGCTAGAAAGTACTGTAAACGAGTCAAAAGCTATAAGTTAGAATAGTCTTTTCGAACACGAACCTAGAAATTTTTTCTCGCTCTTTGTTCGAGAGTAGTGAAATAATCTTTGAAAAGTCAAAAAAAGAAAATTAGTTTAAACAACAATTCGAGACTAAAAATTGAGATCTTTATTTATGTCTCATCTAGTAGATCAGAAGTTACTTTACAAAATGCACTATTTGAAGCTTTTTTTTGACTTGCAGTAAGGCCTCTCATTTTTGAAAAATCGACAACCATTTCGCCTTGAAAGGACCTCTTGAAAAAAATACTTATAGTCTTACTTAGGTAAACGCTACAGCTTAATTCAATATTACATTTTGTAGATAAATATGTGCTCTACAAAACTACTAACTTCAACAATTTTTAGCATATTCAAAAAGGGATTTATAAGGTAAACAAAAACTTATTAGCTCACCATGAAAAATATTTTTTCAGATCTTTCAAAAAGTTCATCACCATTGTTTAACAAAAATAGGCACAACATTTATTTAGAAAAAACTACAAAATTTTGCTCGCGATCTATATCGAAAACAGCGATGAACAAGTTTCGTCTAAACTAATTTTTCAACGATTATTTCATTACCTTCGAGAGAAAATTAAGACAATAATTGAAAACAAGTGCAAGCTTTTGTTCTTAAATCATAACTTGTAACTCATTGTAAATATTTTCTAGTGTGTTAAAAGTGAACAAACATCTTGTTTGAGATATTTTTCGATTGTTCGTTATTAGAGTTCGCAGATTTTCGACCCGAGAAGGTCTACATGTTATTTAGTATTCATGACATTTTATGAAACAACATATAGATGAAAAGGTGACATTGTTATTCATGAAAAACAAATTTATATTTTAAAACTATTCTTCCTTCAGACTTGCTTCAAGTAATAATCAAGACATGACTAGAGTTTAAGTTCTTGTTTGAAAATATTTAATTAGGTTTTTATTCCGATATGAATTGAATGATATTCATTAATTTTCTTTTCATTTTTACTACGATAATTAAATCTTTTTTGGAAAATTTTATGATTCTGAACAATGATATTTTTCATAAAATTCTTGATCTTATTCTGTTTTCTTCTTTAATTTGAATGAGTTCAGTTTCATTCTATGATAATCTATATTCGTTAATATCTAGATTGGGATCGATGAAAATCCCATCGAATTTCTTTTATTTTTATTCAATTCAAGATAATGACAAGCAATAAAATACTAACAAAATCCATCCTAAACATTGTTCCATTCTCTAATTAGTATCACCGGTTTGTAAAAGACTATCGATTAAATGTTCTACTGGTCGGCCTGATTCTTTAGCTTGTTGAACAGCACAAACAACAATACGTGCGCGTTGTTCTGGTCTGAGAATTTTATCAAATTCATCAAGAGCTCTTTCACGACCTTCGGAAAGTTTACGAAAACCTTCACGTAATTTTTGTAATAATTCTTCTTGTTTTGCACTATCATTACTTTCGACAGCTGCATGCAATTGTGCAATAACTTCTTTACCAGCTTGACGACGAGCAGTAAGTCGTTCGGCAGCACCATGAAACCATGCTTTGAACTAATAAAAATAAAACACAAAAGTCATTAAGATTGTATAACTAAAACTCTTACGTGTTGTTCTTCTTCAGCTGTTAAATTTAATTTAGCTTTAGTATTCCAACTATCAACAATAGCATCAGTTCGAGCTTGGGCCATTTTTTTCTTAAATAATAAATTATTCAAAATAAAATCAAGCAAACAAATATCATACACTTACTTATTGAGATGTAAACTATTACAACAAGAATAAGAATAGGACAAATACAGTAATGTCTTCTGGTTTATATAGGTTAATAAAGAATAAAAGCAAACAATACTCTTATCAATATTTTGGTAACAAGTTCGACCTTGCATCATACAAAAAAAAACGAAAACGCGAAATTTGTTAAAGAAAAAAAGTGATATGGCCATTATCTTTTTTCTATCGAACCACATCACTATACGCAAAATATTACTTATCAAAACCAAATTCTTGAATATTCTTTGCAAGATAAAACTATTCTCTATTAATATGGTACTTTGTGGTCGATACTAAGTAAATATAATACAAGTTTATCAGTTTAGCTCTTGAAGTTCGACATTCATTTTCAACTTTCATAAACAAAAAAAATGTTAACATTATCATGTTATTTATTTTGAGTATTCTTTAATTAAATAAATAAATATAAACTCAAAAGAAAAACACAGTCTCCGTTTTATCTTATGACTAGATCGTATAAGATCACGGAAAAGAAAACTAATGGAAAGGGATGGATGGCTGCGTATATTTCTATATAATTTATTATAACATAAATTCGAGTTTATTCGATAGTAAATATTTGTGTAATAGTGTAGGATAATCAGTCATTACGCCAGTAACACTCAATTGTTTAAAAGCATATTCAAATTCTTGTTCATTATTTAATATCCAAACATAGACCTAAGTTTGAAAAAAAAAACAAAAGACTAATTAAAAAGAAATTTAATAATAAATTAAACTTACAGGAATACCACGTCGTTGTAAATGTGCAAACATAGATGCATTATTTAATGCTCTAGATTTATAAACAAAACAAAAAGAAGATAACATGAAAAATTATTTTAATAGAAATAATTACCGTTCAGCTAAATAAAAAAGTATTTTGAGTTTCCAATCTAAATTTTTTGTTACTTTTCTAAAAAAAAAAAAAAAAGAAAAAAAATTATTTTATAAAACAAAACTTTCTTTCGTACCCAAAAACGATACCGGGTATCGGTACTTCAAAAGCACCTAAATGAAATAAAATAGATGAAATTTATTTTTCGAAAAATTTTCATGCCATTTACCTGGTGTTAATGGTATAAAAGGTAATAAACCGACCCAATAAGCCATTACAATACCTGCTGCTTCTTTAAGTGAACAAAATCGAACAACACGAGGATTCTAAGATAAATAAAATTACTATAATATATACAAATAATAGAAAAATGATATCAAACTTGTGCAGTTAATTTTCGACATATTGCATGACTAAAACTACCCCAATAAGTAATATGTTCTCGTCGATATTGTTGAATAAGATCAGAAACCTAAAAATTAGAATTTCATCACAATAATAAAATTAGCACGTCTATTTCAAACTCAGACATAACAATAGATTATATTTCCTATTGTATGATCTATGCAACAAGAATGTCCATAAATTTTGTAAGGTGCTCTGGATCAATTTCATGATTAAAAGTAAATTCTATTAATTACAATGTTCGAAAAAAAAAATATTGTCAATGTTCATAAAAAAAATAGAACTTAGACAAATATGATGTTACTTAATACTAAATATTAATCGATAATGAATAATTAAGTATGCATTAGAATCAAATTGCCTTTTAGAAAAACTTTGTATTTAAAATTTAAACTATGTTCAGAGAGCTTGAAAAATGATAACATTATATTGTTACCTGTCTAATAAGTTCATCATTATTTTCTTTAATATCAATATTAATTGGAATTGTTGGATAACGTTCAAAAACATCTTTCAATAATGGTATACGTAATAAATCGCTATTTTCTGGATTATTATTATTATCACTTGATATAATTACATCTATAAAAAATAATTCTTTTTTTTTTTTTAATGAACGAGTATATTTTAATTCTTTACCTGAATCATAATAAAGCTCAATATTACTACTAATCCTTGGTAATCTCTAGAAAAGAAACAATATTCTTTTGTATTTTTCATAATGACTTAGTTTTTTAATCCTACATCATATTCAGTATCTCTAATAAATCCTATTTGATCAGTTGTTCTATTTAACGCAAAATCATGATGAACAATTGCTTGAGAATCTTTTGTCAAATGACAATCTAATTCCAACATTTCCACTCCATTTGCTAATCCTCTATAAGCATAAACATGCAGTATAACAAAAACAAAAAAAAAAAGAATTAGTCTTTTTTCTTTTAATTATACTTGTCAAATGCAAGTAAAGAATTTTCAATTGATTCTCCAGCTCCTAATATAACAAAAAAAACCAAGAATTTGTTTTTGAAAAAAATAGAAGTTTAATAAACAATTTATTCAACCTCCTCGATGGGCAATATGTCGAACTATGAACGCAGGTCGACGTTTTCGATGAATCCATTGTGGCTTACGTAGGAAGACATATGATGATATAGCATAAACAGTTGCAAACGTCGTACAAGCCACAAATAGTGACATGTATATTGTCAAATGGTTCGATCTATGAATTTGCTATTTGATTAATTGATTCATCCATTCATAAAGCGACATCTATGTTCAATGTTATTTTAATTCGAAAAAATTTTAAAAAAAATTCTTTCTTATGTTCTATTTTTTTTTCTAACTAAAAATTTCATTAAATAAATAAATTAAAACTTGTTCAACCAATAAAAAGTTCGACCATTGTTGTCATGGTGTCAATTATATATTCTATTGACAAATTGACTGATTAAATACGCCATGTCCACCGAAGTACATAATGATGATGATGATCTTAGTGATCAACATCATACTAATGACGTTGAATTACGTGAATTAGTTTATCAATCACTTGAACGTGAAGGTTTAATAACACTTTTAAAAGCACAATTACGTGCTGCTGTTTTTAAAACAATTGAAAAAGCATCAAAATCTTCGGATATACCAACTAAACCTGGTTATGAAGGTACAACAGGACAAATATGTCGTGCACTTGTTCATGATTGGCTTGAACGTTCACATTTATTATATACAAAAGATATATTTGAAGTTGAAACATCAGGTCCAAATCATCCATTACCACTAACATCTAAAGAATTACTTGAACATTTACATCTTGATTCAATATCAAAAATATCTCAACCAATTTTACATATTTTACTTAATAATAACAATAATCGAGTATGAAAAAGAAAATATAATTAATAAAATGAGAATTTTTATTTTTAAATTTATTTTAGTCTAACAAAATAAATTCTCTTCCTGATCATATTAAACAATCGATTGATATCAAATTTCCAAATGAAAAAATCAATGATATAAATCGTGTACGAGAACATTTTCGTTCATTATTTTCATTTGCATTTGATTCAAATGTACTTGATGCTTTTTTTAATAAAAATATTTCATCATCAACATCGATTTCTAAAAATGAATACGAACAAATTTGCCTAACATGGATGCAAGCATGTGCTAAAGCTCTCACACCATCATCAAGTCCTGTTAAACAAATATCATCTACGTGAGTTATTTTGTTAGGCTTCTTTTTTTTTTTTTTTGAAAATTCTTCTTTCTGGTTATTATCAATAATAATGCAATTGTTACATATAACTGAAGAAGAGCCTATGTATGTTTCGATAAGTTTGAATTTCATCCTATTTATATAGAGTAAATATGAAGCAGCATATCAATCTCTTGATCATGAGGCGAAGTCCAAAAATATTTTACGGAAACTGACGAAGGAATATTTTTAAAAGAATTCAGGTTCTTACATTATTCGTGTAAAAATTCTGTATTGTTATTTTATATTTTTTCAGAGACAGACTTTAATGAGAATAATTTATTGTCAAAGTTTCAGAGTTTTTGGTTACTCCTGTTTTGAAATAAAACCAACGGAAGCTGCCGATGTCTATGACGGATGTAAAAAAAAACGTGTTTTTATCATAGTCGTATCTTGAAACAAGTAAAACAAAATGATCTAAGTCTTTCATGATAAACTATTCTCGTAAAACGTTCATTTCTATGGAGTACCATGACTTGCACTGAATATATCCAGTAATAAATGCGAAAACATCGGATTTAAATCCGAGTGTTATGTGTACTTCAAAAAGTGAACAGGTATATTCACTTTGTTTTTTATCATCTGAGACAATATCTACCCTATTTGCTTTCTCAACTGTAGTTTTTATGCATTTTGAGCCTTTTTCGGGGGATTTTTTGTTAGAAAGCTACAATTTGATTCAAAACTAATATCAGATTCGGAATCAGCGTTAAAAACNAACTCGAAAAAAAAAGTTTTTCGAAACTTGATCAGCGAAGTGTCGCGTTACGTGGACAAGCCGAAAAAGCTTCACTATTTTTTTAATTTTGTCAACATTTCTTTTGATTTATGATCAAAAGATATTAGACTTACGAATAAATATCACAAACTGTAAAGTATCTGATAGGATATAACAATCATAATTATTTAAATATATACGATTGAACAAGGACAAAACTCCCGATATCTCAATTCCAGAAACTATACATGATATGAAAAAATATTTCAGTATATTTCCGATAAGTTAGATGATCAGATACGAAAACCAAAAAAATCATATTAGAGAATAGGAATATTCAAAGTTTTTTTACGCTTGACATCTGACAGAAATTTCTTCTCGAAGAAAATCAACCATTTTTAATATGTTAGAAAAAAGATTGTTTTTTGTGCTAAGAGAAATTGTTAAAATCTCACATACCTTCTCCATATTTACTTTATTCAATTTCATAATGCTTGAATGAGCTAATGTTTGAAAAGTAAATTTAACAAATTTTTTCTCTCTCATATGGATAAAGTTCTTGTGTTCGAAATAATTCTGGAAAAAATTTTTCCATTAAATATTACACTAATAATATCATTTATTACTAAACAGATGAAAATATTAAATGTCTTTGGTCTTTACATTTTTTTTTAATACCTTTCAGCACTTTTTTGAACACACAATATCTTGAGCTAAATAATGTTGTTTTATTATATACATTATTATTGAAAATAATAGAACAACTTTTCAATAGGATGTTTAAAATAATTTAAAGATTCTTTTTTTACAACCATTATCTAATATTATATTGTAGTATTTCCTCTTACATAGAATATCAATCTCAAAAGATGGCGTGTTATATCACACATTTTGTTTTTAGTCATATTTCAATCATTTGACCTGAAGCACTCACGATTATTATATGATAAACAAGAAATCAGTTGGCTTTTCTCTCAAGTATATTCGATTAATACGACGCAAAACTTGTGAGATATGGCTTGTATCTTCATTCATTCTAACTAGTGCACGATATATATATATATGTGTGATAGCAGAAGAAAAAGAACAGAACATTTCACTGTCGACTTCTCAAGTTCGTTGACATAGAACGGAAGAAAAAAAGAAAAAAAAAATAATTTTAACTTGGTATATGAGCCAGGTGAAAGAACAGTAAAAAAAAAAGCGTGCGGGTCACTTGTAACTCGCACATGCACAAATATAAACTTAGTTTCTTTAGATTTTATCTTGATTGATGATTGTATCTCATTAACGCACTCCATCTCGTTTTCGAATATTTAAATACGTTTTATATTGATATGTGCAATGCGTTTAATTATTCGTCATCTATTACCTTTACTTCGTTCACGAAGACGAACTACTTGTTTATTTATCATTAGTATTTTTCTTAGTATAGCATTTATTTTATTTATTATTACTCATAATCAACAAACAAAAATTATTTTAAAGGAAATCATTACAACAGAAAATACGCAACAAAAATTATTGAATAATGTGTCTACATTAATTGAAAAACTTACTCCAATTCAAAGGTAAAACAGAAAATTTCTTTTTAGTTTATACGTGTATATAACACGTACGTTCAGTGTCTTATTGAATTACATTAAATTAAATATCACGAGAAAATGAATACTTGTTTTGTTTTTTTTTAGAAAAGGTGCATGGCCAGTAGATGAAAAAGGTCGTTCATTAAAAACTAATTTTTTAGCTCTTGATTGGACAGGATTTTTTGGTTCTGGAGCTAATGAAGGTGAAGTTATTCAATGCCCATCATCAAATACAACATTTATGTGGACACATAAACAAAATCGAATTGATGAAATTGATTTTATTATTTCACATGATGCTCAAGGTGGTGGAAGTATTCCATTTGATCGTTTACATCTTAATAATGATCAACAACAATATACAATGGCATTTATTATGGAAAGTGAAGTACATTCATCAACAGGTGATGGATGGTCAAAATTTGATTTTAAAATGACATATAATCTTGATGATAGTTATCCTGAACCAGCAACTTATTTTGATATAAATGCATTTATAATTGATTTACTTACACCACCTATGGTATCTTTTGAAAATAAAGAAAAACAAGCAGATATTATTTGGATTATTTCAAATTGTAATGTAAGAAAATGTTATCGGATTTATTATTTTTTTTTAAAGTATATGAAAAAGGCAACTATAAGTTTTTCGATGACTTTTGACTACAAAAAAAAGAATATATGTAGGCTTCTAGAGAAAGACTTATTCTATCTAATAATGTATGGATTATCAAGGTGTATATTGCATATCGTTGATATGTCAATAGATGACGCCACATTCACCGCAGTCACTATGCAATGCAACAAAGAAGATGTTATCTGTTGACAAGCACACATTACCCATTAAAAAAACACTGTTTACCTAAATGTTCAATTTTCACTATCAAGTTGAAGTCTTTTTCTTATGCGTAATTTTTTCTTCACTGTCATTCCTTACATTTGATGTTAAAAGGCAGCATAATGAAAGCATATGACGTCTTCTACAAGTATTTCCGGAAATTTAATTAATTACTAGCATGGGAGATGTAGGAGGTATAGAAAATACAGGAGATACTGCACGAATACACATTCATATCCTATGTCTTGTATATCTCCCATGCTGATACTTATTTGAATTTTTGAGGAAATCCTGAAAAAAATATCTAATCGAAATTTCTAGGCTCATAATGGTCGACAAGATTTTGTTCAACAATTAATGCAAGAAATGAAAGTTGATTCATATGGATCATGTTTACATAATCGTCATGGTTATGGAGCTCGCATGGCTGATAATATTGATGCATATAAAAAATATAAATTTGTAATAGCTATTGAAAATTCAAATTGTGTAGATTATGTTACTGAAAAACTAGTTAAAGCAGTAGCATCAGGTTCAATACCTATTGTTGCTGGTTTTAATGGTCGTCCAGATTATCGACGATATATGCCTGAACATTCATTTATAAATATATTGAATTATTCATCAATAAAAGATCTTGCTAATGATTTAAAACGTATTGGAAATGATAAAACATTATATGAATCTTATTTATGGTATAAAAAACATGATAAAGATATTTTAAAATTAAAAGAACTTTCATTGAATGATAAATTAAAACATTTGTCTGATGTTATTGGTTCAAATGCAACAATGATAACAGATGGAATTGTAGGAAAAGAAAAAAGTGAAAATAAAATTTGTAAACTTATTCGATTTGTTCGTCAAACACCTTGGCAAGAAATTGCTGCACATAAAAAAACAGCAAGAGCTGCCTCAGAAATTTCTTGTTTACGAAGCAAACATCTATTAACTCATTTTACTTCAAAACATACATGATAACATTCAACCGCTATAGAACTTAAATACTATGCTCTTTTTGATTTTGTGAAACGATAGCTTGTCTTTTTTTGTGATAATATTTATTTTTGTTTCTTTAGAAAAATTGTTTGGAATTATAAATTTTTTATTCTAAATGTTAAGAAATATAACCATGTATTAGAGAATTTCGTATAACTTCGAATCAGGAAGCTATATTTTGTTGTTTACGGAATATAAAATTAACACTATGGGTCAAGATGTACAAATGACAATGAATGAAATTTTGACTCTTGTGTCTAACAAGAAGGTCTTCTTTGCTGATCACGACAGGACTAATTACTTCGAAGAATCATCTCAAATATGAGAAGTTCGTAGGCGTCTTGATATTGAGTGTAAGTGAAGCTGTTCGATACTATAGAAATCCTATCAGATGGTAAGGAAAAAAAAAAGTCAACAATGTAAGTATCATATCACCTCGAAAGTGAGCTTTTTTTTTCGATATATCTTTTACCTTTTGTTGTGAAACGCAATCTTAAAGAAGTGTTGGAGTATATAGAATAAATATTGGCATCTCCAACTCTCTCATTCACAGATAATAACAGACAGATTGAAATGGCTCATCGTGGAAATACTCCTTCTTCCCACATTACAAATCATGACAGGTGTTGTTGATATTCAATGAAAGATCGTATATAAATAAAATTTGTTACTAGATACAATAAAATAACCTTCCTGGAGTTAGCAAGAATAGTTACAGCATGTTTCACATTTTAGTTCCGCAGAGATTTGTATTAACAGCTTTTTATCAAGATCCAAACGTTATCCAGTATATACAAAATTCAGTTTGATGGTTTGTTTTTCTGTCGAAAAATACTAGCAATAATATTGTTGAACATTGGCTATTATGGGATTCATAAAGTATGACCTTTTTTTTTTTTTTACTCATGTTGGACTGTAGAATTCTAGTAAATAAATAATGAAAAATGATTTAAATATATAATTTTGTTGTACTTTTAGTAAAGTAGATGAGAAAGTTGTTTGATTTGTTGAAGAGCAATCATAATGAACATGCATGAGTTGATTTAAGACTATTTTCTTGATTATAGGTAGATAGATAGTATTGAACAGTCGATATAGAACAATTTTACTATCGAACATTCGAACGAGCTAAAAGTTTGATTTAATAATATCAAGAGATGATCTTTCGTGAGTGTATAAAAAAATGAAAAATACAAAGAATTTTAATCATTGCCTTGTGTATACTGGAGTGATTCTTCTTGAAATAGAAAACTCATTAACGTTTTTCTGTAAGTACTATCTTTTAAGGTTTCAACCGATGTGCATAATTGGATATACACTATGTAAAAAAATTATTCGGACACCCTGCTATATTTATCTTGTGAAGCGAATTTCACAAAGAAGAAAAATCATTTTCTCAACTCTGATTATATCATTCGATAGATCGAAGCNATCGAATGATATAATCAGAGTTGAGAAAATGATTTTTCTTCTTTGTGAAATTCGCTTCACAAGATAAATATAGCAGGGTGTCCGAATAATTTTTTTACATAGTGTATATAACACGATACTCTCATATTAGAGAAAAGAAATAAAGTAGATTATATTCTTAACTTAACTTTATATTCTGATTTGTTTTGGTAGACACTACTTTTCTTTCACGCGAATCAAACTCTGTTAATACACGTGCAACATTTTGACGTCAAAGTGACCTAATTTTCTTACAAACCATTGCTTAGAACACTTCAATGATAATCTGAACTTTTTGGTGTAATAATAAACCAGTTCGTTTTTCACTTTGTCAATATCCATTGATATTGTTTATGCATAAAAGAATTAATTATCAAAACTAGAAATGAAACGAATCGTCTTTATTATAATTTACAGTCGAAACAAAAAATAGAAAAAGAAGTATGAAATTCCAAAATAGGAAAGCAGATTCAATTCTTCGTATAATAACGGGTGTTTCAGGAATAATGAACCTCTCAGTATTTTTAAGATTTCCCTTCTATTATCCGTGTGATTGAAGTCCTTTTTATTATCAAAAGATAGTGCTTGAAATTCTCTATAAAACCATACATGACTAGATCCCAAAATAGTTTTAGATATATTTGAAAAAAGTCGGAAACTAAAGGCATACACACAACTGTAAAAAGTACACAAATAAAATAAACTGTTCTTTGTAAACTGTAGAGCTTTTCATGCTGCATCTTGCGGTATATTTTATGTTTTTAATAAAATGTATTTAGATATTAAAGTATGAAATGCAAAATGCGACCATTTATTATAGGACACTCGTTATTTACTTTTTTTCAGCTGCGTATGCCTTTAATTTTCGACTTCTTTCAAATATATCTAAAACTATTTTGGGATCTAGTCATGTATGGTTTTATAGAGAATTTCAAGCACTATCTTTTGATAATAAAAAGGACTTCAATCACACGGATAATAGGAGTAGATGCCTAATTCGAGTTCGAATATAAACGGAAAATTGAAAAACAAAACGCACTCGTGTTAAAATAGCAAAAAAGGAAAAGAAATAAATTAATATAAATTATAATATATAAATTCAAAGGCACCCATGTTAAAATAGCAAAAACGATATGATGCGTTCTATTAATTTCCAGGAAACACCTTTTTTTTGAACTTGACTGGAAGCCGGGCATAATGGCTGTACTGCGCCTAACTGATCTATTGTGCAAAAGGTGAACCAAGAGCGATGAAATGTGACTCCCTCCGCGGCACCCACATCAAGAGAGATGTGATGTGACTTCCTCCGCGGAACCCAATGTCCATGACGCCGATTATATCTATTATCCCTAGTATGCACACTAGGGAAATGGAGTGCAGTTTTCGGAAATTAATTTGGCGTCCGGAAATCTATTGAGTTTCTTGACAAGTAATATAATGCATCATATGAATGCATTGCCCTGTAGAAATCGTTTTCGATTTTCGGAAACAAATTTGATGTTGGGAAAGTCAATTTGCGTTTCCGGAAATTCGAAGACACCGCCATCAGATGCTACAGCATGCCATCAGATGCTATAGCGTCCCATGGAATGCTACAGCGTACTGTGGGATGCGACAGCATGCTCTAGAATGCTACAAGAAGTATATGAGAAGCTTGAGCTGCCGTGCACCATTGAGTAGCAATGATGGTGTACACAAAGACGTGCATGGATCGCGGCTCTTTGGAAGGGGAGGGGCGCTGTGTGCCCCCACGCCGCGACGCTGATACAAAAGGTTAGTTTTGCGGGCAAAGGGTTTTTCCTTCATGGATTCTTGTTTCAGTGGGATTTGCCTTTTCCTAGCCCCCCTCGTCATATTCTCTCTTAGCCTCCCTCCATGTTTCTCTCGAATAGTTGAACACTTGAAGTTGACTTTGATGTTTGAGATGCATGCGAATTTATAAATTATAATTTATATAAAATTATTTATTTTGCTTTTTTGCTACTTTAACTTGGGTGGCTTCGAATTTATAAATTATAATTCATATAAATTTATTTATTTTGTTTTTTTGCTATTTTAACTTGGGTGGCTTCGAATTTATAAATTATAATTCATATAAATTTATTTATTTTGCTTTTTTGCCATTTTAACAGGAAAGTCGTTTTTTTCATTTATTTTCGAAGTTATGGTAAGCACTTAGCTCTCTATTTATATTCGAACTGGAATTAGGCAATTCATGGATAATAAAGGAAAAATCTTAAAAATACTGAGAGGTTCATTATTCCTGAAACATCCGTTCGTTTCTTGTTCATCGTTTTTAGCATCAATTATTCGTCTAACGACGATATTTTTTGAGAAATATTTCGCGAACAAATGCACCTATATGTAGTTTCTGCAAATATATGATGTATGAACATTGAGAATGTGAAACAAACGCCATTCTTGTATTCAATTACTTAAAACAACAAAACTACACATGTTTTAAATGCTTTTTTTTGTATTTGTTTATTACTTGACAAACATAAACTGCTGTTCATATTTAATACTTTCTTTTAAATACAAAATTCAAACGAAACATCTGTTTGAATTCAAACGCTTGTTCTTACATGGAATATTGTTTAGCTTTCCACTTATTAAAAATAATATTTGCTTTTGAAACACACTCAGTGTTGTCACTTAATTTGCCATACATAATTGAAAACAAGATTTATAAGCACATTATTTCATTTACTACTCAGTACGCATTTCTTCATATCATTCTTTCATTTCGATTTGCGACAGATGACGATCAACCAACTTCTGTTTGTCATTTTATTCCTATGGATTTCTACTGTACATACTTCTCATTTTCGTGGTGGTACTATTACATGATAAGTATCTCATCATTTTTTTTTACTTGATTTTTTAAAAGTAACTCTTTTCTAGGCGTCCTCTCAATAACACTCCATCAGGTAGTACAGTTGTAATTCAAATACGTCAACGATATTCATGGCGTCGTTCATCTGTCATGTGCACTGATACGACCATAGCTAGCCGAGGCCTTATTGGGGATAATACCGCTGTTCCTTGTGTGACTGGTACCTGTTCTTCTTGGAGCAATCTCAACACAAGAACATACTGTACTGATTATAGTAGTCTTCTCGATGTTAGTTCTGGTGAAAAATATGACACACTAACAATAACACTCGGCATTCCATTCAGTGTTGCTTTTGTCTCATCAGCTTGGTTTGCAAATCTTGTTATTGGTGCTAATTCCGGATGGAATCTTGTCAATCGACTAAATACTATCGTTAGACCTGATGGATATGTAAATTCAAGTCCTTTGGCGACTACTCTTCCTGTTATCTACAAAGCTATCAATCAACAACATGTACATGTTGTTCAAGTATCTGATTTTGATGGTACTGATGAATTAAAATGTCGTTGGTCAACATCATCCAGCAATTATAATTCATATAATGAATGTGGTGGTGTTTGCTCAGGTGTACCTGGTGCCGTTCTTCTCAGTAATAATTACATTAGTATTTACACTTACACAAGCTGCAGTATATGTTGCAGTAGCTATACAAATTGAAGACTATTATGATAGTACATCAACAACACCAATGAGTTCTGTTCCACTTCAATTTCTCTTTTATGGTTATGCTGTACCCAGTGGTTGTAATACTCAACCAAGTATCATTGGTAATCGACCGAATCGAGGTAAGTGAGAATTTTATTCGAAGTCTCTTGAAACAACTATAATTTTGTCGTTTATTCAGCATGTATTGGCACACAGATTGGATCCAATGTCACTGAATATGTTATTGCACAAATTGGTTGTACAGGAAAAACTATTGTCGATTTCGTTTCTAGTTCTCCAGTTGGTATGACAAAGAGTACTATTCAAAATCCAAGTACTGGTTAGTACATTTGACATGGATTGTTTTAGTTTGTTTAATGCCTCGTGGTTATAGGTATCTATCAAATTATTCTTAGTTGGATTCCTACAAGTGATCAATATGGTCCACAGGGATTTTGTGCCGGAGCTGTTGATAGCACGGATGTTCAATCAGATCAATGGTGTATAACTTTTTTAGTTGGTTTTGACTCACCTGATATCATTCGACCAAGTGTTGTTCAAGGTTCAGCTTCACCAATTGGCACCGTATTTCAAAGTCAAACCATTTTCTCAATTCAAAGTAATTCTGATAATACTAAGAAACAAGATAGGATTAGGTTCCAATACGACATAGATATAATAGATACTACTGATATAGACATATGAAAAATTTCGATAGAATATTTCTTTTTCTTTTTATTTCTTCCGAAGTTGTTGAAAAAAACACTGAATACAGTAAAATCTCTTTATTCTGAATACCATCGGAATCATAGAAAAATCACTTCTATATTAGTGATAATCAAGACCTGGTAATCTATTCTCTTGTTCATCTATTTTTATCTAAATAATTTGAATTACAAGATTTTTCAAGCACAACACAAAATTTTAATTGGTTTTGAAAATAATTCTCTAATGTTGTGTGTCTGTTTGCTTTTGAACTAGCGTTTTTTTGTACCATTGATACACTTGATCGTTTAGTTTTTGTGCATTGTCACCTTCTAGTTTTCGTCTAATATTTTCATTCTGATTTGTTTCATAAATATTTAAAGATTCTGTACAACAGTCGAATAATACACAAAATGTACATACTCATAGTGCATAGAAAACAAATGATAGAATACAGAAAAAGATCAACGAAACATATTCATATTGGAGAGGTTGCAACAGCAAAAAAGGATCACAAAAAGTGTTCATTGTTCAGAGTAAGGAGGTGTTCATATTAGAGAGAAGCATTTACAGTGAAAATTGCTCCATCTGACCCGAAACCGTTCATAATTAGAAGATATTCACGAGTAGATATCTTAATGTAAGTTAATCGATACACATAAGATACATACATATTAAATTTAGCAGCTTCAGCAAAAATATTTGATCGATTATTGAATAAGTGAAAGAAATTAAGTAAAAATTTTATCAAATCGATTTTGCATCACTACCTTCTAAAAATAGAGTTCTATTAGGTTTAAGATATTGTATTTAATTATGTTGATATTGTTTTTAAGCTTCACGTTCAGTCAGTCGGCCAACACGTAATGGTACTTACATTCATTTTAAAGATGCTACTACAAATACAATTGTACAATCATATGATTGTGGTTGGGAACCAGAAGTAACATATACTGGATTTACAATTGTTATTCGTTTTCCAACTGCACCATGGATTATAGGACATTCATATTATGTCATGTTTGATAGTGGTATGAACTTTTGTCTATTGAATTTGATCTTTTCATGNATGTTGGCCTATCTTCCCCTGCCTTTATCCCATTCTCGTTTTTTCTGGCGAAACTTGACTTTTTGGTGGGGGGGGGGGGCTTAAGAACGAATATGATTTAAAATGATTATACACTTTGTCCAATGAAATCACAAGAAAAATGACTACGTACTCCCTAAAAACTAGAGATTATTTTGGTAACTTCCTGGGAACCCGTCGGTGATTGTGCAAGGATGAATTGGCTAGGAATGTCTTACATGTAACATGATACTGTACACTTTTGACTAGCTTGTGAAGTAAAATATGATAATTCGCGTCTACAAAATACAAACGCTGCTGTTCTTTTGTTTCGCATTGACTGACATGAATCCACTAACACATAATGATGTCATCAAACTTGCATAACTTTTAGCGATTAATCGACGATTTTCAAGCAAACTTCAATAGCAAGTATTATTATATAAAAATAAATATGTTTTTCTTTTATTTAGATCAGTCTCTATAACAAAATGAACAATGAGTATCTTTTCATTGAATTTTGTTTTTTTGTATTATTTACTGCGAATTGGAAGAAAAAAAATCATCTCTCTCCTCTTTCACGAGAAACATGTATGATCATGATGGTAAACGACGGTGGTATACACGTTCAGAGGTAGTCATAGTTGTGGTTCTAAATACTACAATCAAGTCGCATCATCAGAAGCACTATTTGAATAATCGCGATTTTCTCTAAAAATCGGCAAAAATCATCGGTTCCAAGATATGTTATAATATTCACAACTCGGATATTGAGATTCAAAACATAGCTAATCGGATATTCACTGAATGACTTTGCAGTACTTATGTACCGCTAAACTGATCTTTTTGAGTGAATTTGGTGTCACGACCCAACAGAAAATTTTAGCCATTAAAACCGATTAGAATTTGAAAATTCTATGAGCACAATCGAATTGATAATTTTCATTAGAATTTCGATTTTGCTTCGAAATAAACGTATTACTTGTTAATCCGCTTCAATTCATTATTATCTATTAATTAATTTTAAGCATATTCATGAAAAATTCGTGCTTTTCTCGATTTCAAACACGAAATCCTCATTTTGCATAATGTTTTGGTTTACTCGTGCTTAGAACCCATAAAGTTTGTCATCAAGCTAAAGTCTTGCGAATGATGTAAATTTTGAATTACCATATAAATTGTTTCAAATGAGATGATACTATTAGATCAATAATTAATTAAAAATCTATATAAATTAATTAAAATATTTTAATCGATTGTATGTATAAAGTGCTTTTCTAATTGGCATCCTCACAGATTCTACTCATGTTATGTATGTCTTCTATTTACGAAAATAATCACTTATCTCTTCATTACTATTTTTGGAAATTGACCAACAATTAAAATCAAGTTCCTACCCCAATAATTGTTGATAATCACGTGAAAACTTCTGAATAGGATTTTATTCCATTGAGATGACAATCGATTAAGCAGATTAAAATTAAATTACGACTGAAATAATCAAGAAGAATCGGGATATTATATTACTTTTTCGACTACTAGTAATCGGATTATCCTGCAAATTACGATTTATAAACCAATAATCAAAAATTTATATTTTTCACTGGAAGGTGACTAACCGACTCGATACTCTAACAAAAATCCAATTGAGAATTTTGAGTGAATTTGGCGTAACGAGATGCATTCCAAACTCCATATTCATATATCACCAGAGTTTAGAATACACAGGTAAGTGTGTGCGGTTGGAGCTTATTTTGATTCCTATTCCTACATTCAAACTCACATACAGCGACATCAAGAGCCACGCCCATATTCATATCAACATAAAAATTGAAATCCATACCCTGATCAAATAAATAAATTACTCGGATTGTATTCTTCAAGATTACACATGGCGTTTGAAGTGTTTTACTGTGTTTTCTTACTAACTGCCAGGCATAAAATGCAGTTCACATTTAATATTTTCTTTTCAACATACAGCATCAATCATGCATTTGCTTGAACGCCAACGTTTGTTTATGTCTCGCATACTTTACAACTTTCAATTTATTGAAAGTAATATTTACTTTTCAAACAATCGTACTGTTTTTCATTGTATACTGTATTTATAATTGAAAAAAGGTTTAAAAGCACATTACCATTTCATTCACTGCTAGTGCAGATTTCTTCATTTCATCCTTTGTTTTTCATTTGCAATAGATGACGATCAGCCGACTTCTTTTCATCTTTTTATTTCTACGAGTTTCTATTGTACATAATTCTCATTTTCGTGGTGGTACTATTACTTGGTCAGTTCTCTCACAGTTTTTTATTTAGTTTTTGAAAAATAACTATTTTCTAGGCGACCTCTCAATAATACTCCATCGGGTAGTAAAGCTCAAATTCAAATACGCCAAAGATATTCGTGGCGTCGTGGAGCTGCAATGTGTACCGATACGACCATAGCTACCCGAGTCTTAATTGGTGATAATACCGCTGTTAGTTGTGTGAGTGGTACTTGTTCTTCTTGGAGCAGTCTGACCACAAGTACATACTGCACTGATTATAGTACTCTTCTTGATGTTAGTTCTGGTGAAAAATATGTCACAAAAAATATAACACTCGGTATTTCATTTAGTATAGCTTTCGTTTCATCTGCTTGGTTTGCAAATCTTGTTGTTGGAGCTAATTCTGGATGGAATGTTGTCAATCGAATAAATACTCTTGTTAGACCTGATGGATATATAAATTCTAGTCCTATAGCGACTACTCTTCCTGTTATCTACAAAGCTATCAATCGACAACATGTACATGTTGTTCAAATATCTGATTTTGATGGTACTGATGAATTAAAGTGTCGCTGGTCTACTTCATTAACAAACAATACTAATACATACAATGAATGTGGTGGTGTTTGTTCAGGTGTTCCTGGTGCTGTTCTTTTCAGTAATAATTGTACAGTAGTATTTACACTTACTCAAGCTGCAGTATATGTTGCAGTAGCTATACAAATTGAAGACTATTATGATAGTATATCAACAACGCCAATGAGTTCTGTTCCACTTCAATTTCTCTTTTATGGTTATGCTGTACCCAGTGGTTGTAGTACTCAGCCAAGTATCATTGGTAATCGACCAAATCGAGGTAAGTGAGAATTTTATTCGAAGTGTCTTTAAACAACTATAATTTTGTCGTTTATTCAGCATGTATTGGCACACCGATTGGATCCAATGTTACTGAATATGTTATTGCACAAATTGGTTGTACAGGAAAAACTATTATCGATTTCACTTCTAGTTCTCCCGTTGGTATGACAAAGAGTACTATTCAAAATCCAAGTACTGGTTAGTACATTTGACATGGATTGTTTTAGTTTATTTAATGTCTCGTGGTTATAGGTATCTATCAAATTATTCTTAGTTGGATTCCTACAATTGATCAATATGGTCCACAGGGATTTTGTGCCGGAGCTGTTGATAGCACGAATGTTCAATCAGATCAATGGTGTATAACTTTTTTAGTTGGTTTTGACTCACCTGATATCATTCGACCAAGTGTTGTTCAAGGTTCAGCTTCACCAATTGGCACCATATTTCAAAATCACACCATTTTCTCAATTCAAAGTAATCCTAATGATATTAAAAAGAAAACATAGGATGAGGTTCAAATACTGCATAGATGAAATAAATAATAATCATATAGACATAGGAAAGGTTTCTGTAAAGTTTTTTTCTCTCGATATATTCCAACGTTTTTGAAAACAAGAGAATAAGTTAATATATGCATATTTAATACACGTTAAATATAGCGAATCTACGAAATATATTTGATCGATGATGGAATAACTGAAATAAATCAAGTAAAAATTCTATTAAATCAACTTCAGATCAATTTCTTCTAAAAATAGTATCTCTATTAGGTTTAAAATATTGTGTTTAATTGTGTTTATATTATTTTTAGCTACACGCTCAGTCAGTCGACCAAAACGTAATGGTACTTACATTCATTTTAAAGATGCTACTACAAATACAATTGTACAATCATATGATTGTGGTTGGGAACCAGAAGTAACATATACTGGATTTACAATTGTTATTCGTTTTCCAACTGCACCATGGATTATAGGACATTCATATTATGTCATGTTTGATAGTGGTATGAACTTTTGTCTATTGAATTTGATCTTTTCATGATCATATCCTTAGTTTTTTTTTAAATTTAAGGTGTAGCGAGTGGAACTGAATTTTGTGGTAAGTAGGATAGATAAACAATCTATTAAAAAGATAGCATGAAAAAAATACAATCTTTGAAGGTCCTGAATCTGCACCTATAACTAGTTCTTCATTTTGGGTTTTTAACATCTGGGATCCAGGACTTTCATCTACGACAACAACAACTACTACTCCACCGACAACTGGAACAGTTACAACAAGACCTGTATCAACTACAACTGTCAATACTCTAGTTAGTTCATTGATTCTCATTCACGTGATCATTATTAACTTTTCATAGTTGACAACAACGGGTATTGTCGTTACAAGTACATTTCCTCCTTCTACAACAACTAAAACCACTACAACTTCTGTTTCAACAAGTAAAGGAAACTTTTTTTTTTTTATATTGGAATAAAGAAAATTAATTAAAATAGAGATACAGTGAATATGTCACTATCTCTTTCGATATGCGAAAACAATTTTCTATAGATTTCATAAATGCATCACAGTAACAAGTCAGCAATATGAATACATTGCTGTATCCCGATAATCTATGTAGACGGTGGGCGTTTTTCTTCGAACAACTCTTTCACCGATATCCGTGAATATACAAATGTAATATTTGTTATTCTACAATTATATGAGCCTTGATTGCTTAGCGTGAAAATTTTTCAAGATGTAGTTATTGTTAATAGGAAATCAATATAAGTTCATGTAAATTGTTTTAGGTACAACAACAACGGATACAACTACAACAACTACGACAACAGGACCAGATGTTGATATCCTGTATCCTAAAGATATAGTAAGTCTCAAGCTACATCTGAATTATTTTTCAAGAATATAATATATGTCATAGGCCAAATTGAATTTTAGCTAAAAATGATCTTAGACAGATTTCGTTTTGAATTAAGCGCAAAATTAGGAAATCATTTTCATTGTTATTAAGTGAACGCAACACGTATTTAATATTTTAAATAGATAGAGTATTAATTTTCACTACTCATATTCTAATGCAAGCACGAATAACTTCTACGTCAACATCTTCGTCTCTTGCTTTTTTGTTTTTGAATATTTTGAAAACACTATTTACTTTTTGCCTAAATATCAACTTAAATATATATATATATATTGTAGGAAAAAGCATGTCAACAACCAGTGATAATTATGAATGCTGTTACCATGGTTGTAATGATTGTTGTACAAGGCGTAGGAGTGTTTGTTGTTTTCTCAAAATTTGCCACTATGTTTAATCCATCACAAATTGAAGCACAATTGAGACATACACAAAGAATAAAAACACCTAATCGACGTTGAAGAAATCTTCTTCTTTTTTGAACATTCTCCAAGTAACTACAAAGCTAAACGAGCAGTTTTATATTTGAACTATTTTTTTTCTTGTTTCACTCATTTGTTTTAGAATTTTAACATAGTGTACTCATATTTTCCCTGTAAATTCAACTGAAAGTTTGAATTTCATGTGATTCTTGTCTATGGAAATAAAATTTATCTTATATAGTTAATAATATGAATAAAAATCATGTCTTGAAATCGTAGAACTTAGATTTAATTACTGTTTCTAAAAAATTACATATTAATGTGTTCGAAAAAAAAAACGGAAAAAACAAGAATATCTTTAATGGAAACACTTCTATTATTCACTTAAGTAGTTTAATGTTTATTGTGTCAAATCTCTTTCTTGAAAAAAATTCTGTCTTTAGTCTTCATCATTTTCCTCACGTACTCGATTATGTATTTGAAAAATGCCAATATTACCAACATCAATTGTTCAACTATATCATTGTGCTGGGAGGGAAAAACTAATTAGTACAGTGGTCGTAGTGGCATATGCTAAAAACTTTTTAAGAAAAATCAGGAATAGTAAAATTTATGTTGATACTATTTTTCAGGAGCAAGTCTGCATAAGAGTGAATGAAGCAATGTCGTTAGTTAAAGTTGAAACTAGGGATACAATGATGACGGCGAATCATAGGTTCACCTGCACATACCGATAACCGGTACGAAACGGTTATCGTCGTTGTTGCGATAAGAGATTCGCACCGCCCGTGTCATGATGTTAAGTATAGTTCCTTTATTGGCGACCATACCTAAATCACCCCAACTGGTAAACTCTGTTACTATGATGTTTCTAAAAAAGAATGTATATCAAGCGTTGTCAAGATAAGAGAAGGGCTTTAATCGTTTGAAAACTGAATCTGTATGAGATACGATCAATTTATTACTTCATTTTAATTCTCATCAGTTAAAGTTGTCAATCAAATCCTCATGAATCTTCATTAAAAAATATTCTGACAACGAAAAGATTTAGCTACGTTGAAACTTGGTGAATTTAATTAGAATGAGCATTATATTAATATTTGCCAAAAGCTTTAATTTGCACAAATTTAAGTGCAATATAAGCTAAAGTGAAAATAAGCACCCTATAATTAAATTGAGCGCCTGGCATATAACGAATGAACCGGCTTTGTTCTAACTTTCTGAGAATTTCAGAAATTTGAGCAAAATCTTTTTTAAACAGAAAAAGAGAGAAAGAGTTTTCTATTCTAAATGAATATCGATTTTTTTCACCAGAAAAGATTGCCTTTTTATATGTAAAACAATAAAATAAAAAGTGGAATAAAAATCAGTACTGCAGCCTGTAATCTTTTTTCAAAGATTTCCCACTCGGTCGACTTTGTTGAATTAAAACCTTTTTTTGGTTGGATGCATCTGTGAACACAATTTCCATTCTATATTAGGAAAAAAAAATGAATTGGGAATTTTGTTTATTTCGAAGTTCATTAATATGAAAACGAATAAACAAGAAAATAAAATTCTCATTAGCATCGATTGTTTAACTTATTCTAGACTGATCTATAAAATCATTAACTTTTTATTTTTTGTTCAATGTAGACTTTGATACAGTTCTTCTGACAAATGTTTTATTTTCATCTAATATCATATTCAAAACACGATGCATATCTTCTTTCTTAATTAAAAATCGTTGTGTCAGTTGATGAATTGATTTGTTTTTTTCTTCCTTATTGAGGTTATTGTTTAACCATTTCAAAGAAACTTTTCCTACGAATTTCAACTTTTTCAATCTAGAAATTCACTTGGCATAACATAGCCTTGTACAATATTTTCATCGAAGAAGCAACATCATATCATTTTTCTCTATAGGACAAAAATTGTTTTATCTATTAGAAAAGTTTCTTTTCAATGTACTTATATGAACGAATGGAATAAACATAATTGAAAGAATCCATTTCAACTTCTAATACTCATCCAGATTGAAACATCTTTTGGAATGCGCAGGCAATACTTGAGCTTCTTGAGCAAGCATATCATGCGCTATAGACAATTTTCAATTTATGCGTATAAGACAACAAATTCTATGTAAAAAAAGGGTAGTTTCGAGTTCTAATCAATTTTCAGATCGAACATTTTTCACTTGTAAATAAGTTCGACTTGTGCAAATATATCTACTACTTTTAATCAGAATTTTAATGAAACTGTTTCTCCCATGCGAATGACTTTCTTAAGGTTCTTGAACAAGAAAATCATGAGCTGTGGACAAATCTTAAAGTCTGCACATGTCAAGAATGCGGAAAAAAAAGTTCAACTCGGGATTTTCGTTCATTCCAAAATAAGGAATTAAATTGATCAGGAGGTTCGAAATTAGTTAGATATACAGATTCGAGGTCGATTTGTTCCATTTCTGTGATGAATATTTCCAATTCATCCAATGTTATAGAACACATTTCTATTGAAAGATATGTCAAATTAGAAAAATTAACTAAGAATATAATTCCATTGTTTGAATGGCTTTCAGATAAATCCATCAAATTCAAATGACAAAGTTGAAGGGTATAACATATCATAGTACAAAGTGAAACAGATGTGGAGACTTCTTCTGTTAAACATTTAATATGCTTCAAGTTTGGTAAAGCAAAAATTAATCGATCAACTTCACTTAACGTCCACCGCATATCGATTGTTAATGAGAAAAGACAAGATAGAAAAACTAAATTAGTAAGCAGTAAAATAAGTATAGCTGATGAAATTTCAATAATAACAAGTGATTCAAGACGATTAAATGATGAATTAATTGAAAACGATGAGAAAAATTCACTATTTTTTGTAATCTTAACCATATATGAAATGAAAGTATTGAATGTTTGTTATTAAATATTCATATATAATTCATTAGATGTCGATATATTTCACAACTATCAAGATATTCTAATATTTCAAAGAAACATTCCTTAGAGAAATCTTCTATTGAAGTTATCGACATGTTAAAGATGAATGTAAACTAATAATATACAAGAAAGAATAAAATGTACAGTTTATATTGATTATGCTCTGTTTGAAATGACGATATTCTTTTCTTTTTCTTTCTCCATCATGGCTATCTTCAATGAATCATTGTGACTGTTCTTGTTTACTTTCACAATCATTTTGATCTACGATATTCCAGCAGTTATATTTAATATAATAAGATTTTCTACTATAGATATTTTCTTCATGAAACAATGAAACTTTTTATTAAATAATATTATACAAGAATAAATACAACAAACAATATAATTACTTATTTCCATTGTAAATAGATCTCATTCATTACACGTTTGACTGTAAAAATCAACAAGCAAATTCTCGATATTGATCATTTTTTCTAATTTGTGAACCATTTCATCATCGGCTGCTGCTACACAAAAACATAATAAACGAAGTGGATGATTAGATTTGATCTTAATTTGTATTAAAATAAGTCGTACAAATAATTCAACATCCATAGAATGAATAAAATTGACTTGAAGATGATTAATACGAGGAAAAATTTCAATCAGGAAATAAACTTCTTCTATCAGAATTATTATTTCGAGACAAAGTTTTGTAATTTGATTTTTAGTTGATAAAAATAAAAGATCTTCAATTTCTTCCCTCGACAAATATGTTGATTGTGAAAATGATAAAGAAAAAATTTGTAATGTATCAAGTTCAGATAATAAATCTAAAATTTCTCTTAATTTACCAATAGAAAAATGTTCCTGAGTTTCCATATGATGAATTTGTGTTACAGTTAAAACATGACTAATATATTTATTTATGGCTAATGAATTAGGCCATCCTTCAGAAGATTTATTGACTAAAATAAGTCGCATGAATTTAGACAATTGATCACAAGAATTAATCATCTTATGTTGTGTATTATATTCATACCATCTTTTTCTAAAGAGAAAAGATAAATTATTTAATGCAAAAATATTTCTTTTTTTATATACTTATATGGACGAATTGAATATATCAAATTATCAAGTTCGATTTCAGCTTGCAGTATCCATCGTCGTTCAATCCAAAATGGAGAAATGAATTGATCACGCTTTCCACTGTACATTGGAGTTTCATAATGATCTTCAAAATACGTACTATATTTAAAATAAAATTCTTCTAATTTTGGCAAATTTTGTAAAATAAATTCTTCCCATCGATTAGCGTCAAGATAAGCAATATCTTGAACTATAGTAGTAAATGATAAAACCTTTAATTTCGAAGAATATAACTTTTTAATAAATATTTCAAATTCATCAAATGTCATTCGATAATTATTTATAGAAAGATGTGTCAAATTCGATAATGCTATTGGCTTAATAACTTAAATGCTTATATTACTTTCACTTAGATTCAAAAACTTCAGACGACGTAGTTATGGTGTATAAGATATTATATTATAAAGTTCGTTGTAAGCACAAGGATGATCAATAATAAGGTATTCGATAGTACTGACTTGTTGTTCATTAGTAGCAATTGATAGTGAGACAGTTATGTCGAAATCATCGGATTCTGTTGCTTTATATTTGATATATTTCAATTTCCGAAGATTGAAAATTAATTGATAAATATTGCCGAGATCTTTTAGAGCAGACCATGTATCGATTGTTAATGAGAAAAGACGAGGTAGATAAATTAATTTTGGAAGAAGTGAAATAAGTAAATCTGGTTCAATGGGCCTAAAAACAAGAGATTCAAGACGAATAAATGATGAATCGATAGTAAACGATGAGATAAATTGATTATTATCTGGCAATATCCATAGATGAACTGAAAATATTTGATTTTTATTGTGAAGAAAAATTTGTTTATATTTGTTCATGATTATTTCTTTCGATTGTGAATAACAATGTCTTATTTTAAATAGAAGATATGAAGAATTGAGAAGCTGTTGAAATCGATTATTTAGATCGAAAAATGCTTGATATATTTCATAACTATCAAGATATTCGAATATTTCATAAAAAAATTCATTAGATAAATCTTCAATTAAAGTTCTTGACATTCTCTAGATGAAAATCTAATATTAGTAAAAAGTTTTTTTTTAACCTATATGACTTACGTTTCTTGATTGAATGTAACTAATAAAAAAATAAAATGTTATTGAATAAATCTATACAAAACAAATGATCTAGAAGAAAGAATGAAATGTGTAAATGTATGTTTGTGTTATTCTTTGTTATATAGAGAATGATAACATCTTATTCTTTTCTTTTTTATAAAGAATATACTTGATATGAACGTAGCTTCCAAATTGCGGACAAAGATCAAACCAATCGACAGTGTGGGTGAGGGCGCAAATAGGTGATTTTTGACCGCAATTTGGAAGTAGCCCTGGTGAATCATGCTTAGTTTTCTTGTTCATATTAAATAATAAATAGTATTACTTAATTCTTATCCTAATTGAGTCGTATTAAGCGCCCCCCCCCCGCCCCTCAAAAAAGTCACTTTTCGTCAGAATCATCGAAATTGAGATAAATCCATAGAAAAATAGCCCGTCATCTGCTCTTTCATAAACGACAAAAATTTTTATT